>APFE030926185.1:0-13640 GCA_000404065.3 Pinus taeda | reverse complement strand
GAACAGTAAAATTGTGGAGATTTCGTTATCTTTTGAAAGCCATTAGTAAGGTCAACACCACCTGGCACAGTCTTCTTAAATCTCCATTCCGAGAACCTTGTGGAGATTTCCGCACCTTTTGAAAAGATTTAGGAATCAGTATGGTGTAACATCTAGGTTGTCTTTCAATGATGAACTTCCGCTGTCAAGAAAGAAATCAGGGTCAGAAATGAAACTCAACCCAAAGGTTCATATGCATGAGAAGCCTAATCATTAAACACATTTCCTCGATCTCCATTTCGATTTTTGTGGAATGATTGATGATCTATGCAGACGATATTATTAAAAAATCCAAGAAAACAACTAGACACATAGGAAAACGCTTTAATTCAATTTACAGAAATCGAGCTGTGTTAATGAAATTTCTCTCTCATTCATTCAGGTGTACCAGAGTCATTTACGTGTGATGGAGAGTCGAATCCCTCAGATAGATACACTACAAGGAATTAACTCAAACTTTGTCATATAGGAGTGTTTGTGAGTGGTGGATTTGACACAATTGTTGCGAATCCGAATTCTAGGCCATAGTTCTATTTATCCTCTCTATGCGTTCCCATATAAATGCAACCCACAAGAACATAATCTATTTCAAAACGACATAAAGATTCCCGAACATCGCTCATAGGTCAAAAAAGCTGTGCTCCGTTAAAGCAAGGTTTACCTCAAAAAAGCATGAGATGCTTTTCTTGAAATTTTCGTACAAATAGTTTGGGTTTTCTTTTCAAGAAATTATTTCCAAGAAATTCTCTACATATGTCAAAAAAGCTGTGATCCATTAAAGCAAGGTTTACCTCAAAAAATCGTGAGATGCTTTTCTTGAAATTTTCGTACAAACAGTTTGGGTTTTCTTTTCAATAAATGCTTTCCAAGAAATTCTCTACAGAACCACTCCATGTATCCGCGTCCATGCAAATTTGGAATTTTCTTGAAATTTTCGTACAAACAGTTTGGGTTTTCTTTTCAAGAAATGCTTTCCAAGAAATTCTCTACAGAACCACGTCATGTATCCGCGTCCGTGCAAATTTGGAATGTTCATACTCAAATTTTAATTTTCGGTAAATAATACATTCGTCCGTGCAAAATGGAATGTTCATGCTTTAATTTTAATTTTTGGTAAATAATACATTCTATAATGTTGGCCTACGCCTTCTCTCTGTAATCTTGGTCGACGCCTTTTCTGGTCCACTTCTTCTAGCTGCTAGCAATTCAATTGATATTACATGGTTAACTATTTTGTATAGAGACAACTCGTTATATTTTTCTATTTCTAGCGGTTATGTTTTTCTATTTGTGTCTTAACGCATTCAATATAATTGACAGTTCGTTATGTTTTTCTATTTGTGTCTTAACGCATTCAATGTAATTGACAGTTCGTTATATTTTTCTATTTCTCTCATAATGCATTCAATATAATTGACCGTCTTTATTTAGCCTCAATATTAATATAGTCAAATTAATTTTTTTAAATTTTATTTATTTTCCAATTGAAAATCAATTTTTTTTATTGAATATTATACTTCACACGAAATACTTTATGTAATATAAGTTAGTTTAAGTTTTTTTGTTTTGTGCTTTTTACTATCAATAATTAATATTTTTTCTAGATTAATATAAGTGATTGAAGATAGCTAGTTATATTTACCTATTTCTTTCATTTTTATGTATTCAATAATATATATAGCATATTTTCATTTAGGTTCACTATATTTTTTACATGTCTTTAATTAGGTTTCAATTGTAATAGATTACTCTTAAGTTTGATATGCATTTTTTAATTTGAAAATAACAAGTTTTTATATCAAATTATATATTTACTCTTTCAAATGTTATTCATAACTCAAAGTTAAGATGAAGTCAAAATTAATTAGATCGATAAATATGTTTCTTTTATAATAAAATAGGATTCCTAAAATTTAATTTAATTATTAAGTATTATTATATTTATGGTAGGAACATTAAATGTTCTATGGCTTTTTTAGTGGTATATGCAACTCAAGGACTCAGATTTATGTTCAAGGTAGTTAGGCTTATCATTTTAATGAAACTGATTAATTAACAAAATATCATATGAGCAAGTTTCATATTTAATGAGTTCTGGCTTTTTCGGCATGTGATATTGAGAAGCCATGACTCTGGCCCATGGTATCGTAGCATTCCCTGTTTATAGATTAAGAAACTCCTTAATAAAGTGGATATAAATATTCATTGATAAAAATCCTCTTTTGTGCTTTCTGAAATAAATATATGCTTAACTTATAATAATAATAATAATAATAAAATAGCTAATTTCATGATTTTTTAAATATTACCATTGTGAGATGTATTAACATACACTAGTCATTTAATTAATATAATTGTTCTATTACCTAAATTTCTAATAAAAGTGTGTTATTTTTTTTAATATTGATAATTTAAATACATTTTAAATATTTTAAAGCTACATTAATATAAAGGTTTCAAATATTTGAAAATACATTTTATAGTGAATACTCCGGTGTTTACCACTTTTGTTAATGATAAGGAGAGTGAGATAATTTATCTTATTTTGGTTATTGGATTTCTGTGTTTAAATTTTTTTAGTATAGAGTCTTCTCAAATAACATGCACACTTTGGTTTGTATGGTTTAAAGTGTAGAAATAATTATGATTTTTTTTTGCTTCTTACTTTGTCTTTCTCTTTTTTTGTGGTTGTAATTTTAGATATATTATGTTATTTTTTTTTTTATACAATATTGAACAATTAAAAGTTTATCCTAGAAGACTAGAAAGAAAATTCTTAGTTTAGAGAATGTATTCTTTAGAGAAAACTTTTCTCCAATCTTGCATCCTTGTATTTTCAAAAAAGCTATAATTTATTCTAGAGCACTATATGATTTAAAAGATTATTTTATTTCACTATACCATAGATTATGTACTTGACATTTACAAATATATTTGCATGCTATGCATATCCACTATAGAGTAGATTCATTATCATTTTGAGAACAACTTTGTATTTATACATAAGGTGATGTCTACTAAAAATATCAAAACGTTACATTTTCTTTACTCATGGTTGATGTTGTATTTCACATTAGTAACATATAACAAGAAACAACTCAACAAGACTACACCCCCCATAATAAGAACTTTTAGCAGTTTTTTTCTTTTTTAACTAGTGCAACCATATAAATTAAATGACTTGTATACACATTAATCTATGATAAGCATAAAAATGCTTACCCCATTATACATATCACATTACCAAGATAAAAATAATCACAAAATTTAACTAAATTATAAATTTATTTTCAATATTCTATGACATTTTTAGTGGTATATGCAACTCAAGGACTCAGGTTTATGTGCAAGGTAGTTATGCTCTTTTTATCATTTTAATGAAATTGATTAATTAACAAAATATCATATGATGAAGTTTCATATTTAATGAGTTATGGTTTTTTCGGCATGTGATATTGAGAAGCCATGACTCTGGCCCATGGTATCGTAGCATTCCCTATTTATAGATTAAGAAACTCTATGTAATGTAGATATAAATATTCATTTATAAAAATCCTCTTCCATGCTTTCTGAAATAAATATATTCTTAACTTATAATAATAATAATAACAATACTAATAATAGTAATAATAATAATAATAATAAAATAGTTAACTTCATAATTTTTAAAATTTTACCATTGTGAGATGTATTAACATACACTAGTCCTTTAATTAATTTAATTGTTCTATTACCTAAATTTCTATTAAAAGTGTGTTATTTTCTTTAATATTGATATTTTAAATAGAATTTTAAATATTTTAAAGCTACATTAATGCTAAATGGTTTATATATTTGAAGATACATTTTACAGTGAATACTCCAGCGTTTACCACTTTTGTTAATGATATGGATTTGTGTGTTTAAATTTTTTTAGTATAGAGTCTTCCCAAATAACATGAACAGTTTGCTTTGTATGGTTTAAAGTGTAGAAAGAATTTTGATTCTTTTTTCCTTCTTACTTTGTCTTGCTCTTTTTTTGTGGTTGTAATTTTAGATATAATTTTTTAATTTCGTTTTAGTTTTTATACAATATTGAACAATTAAAAGTTTATCATAGAAGACAACAAATAAAATTCTTAGTTTAGAGAATGTATTCCTTGGAGAAAACGTTTCTCCAATCTTGCATCCTTTTATTTTCAAAACAAGTATAATTTATTCTAGAACACTATATGATTTAAAATATTATTCCATTTCACTATACCATAGATTATGTACTTGACATATACAAGTATATTTTCATGTTATGCATGTCCACTATAGAGTAGATTCATTGTCATTTTGAGAACAATTTTGTATTTATATATAAACTAATGTCTACCAAAAATATCAAAAGGTTACATTTTCTTTTCCTATGGTTGATGTTGTGTTTCACATCAATACCGTATAACAAGAAATAAATCAACATGACTACACCCCCCATATTAAGAACTTTTAGTAGTTTTTTCTATTTTAACTAGTGCAACCATATAGATTAAATGACTTCTATATGGATTAATCCATGATTAGCATCAAAACACTTACCGCATTATACATCTCACATTACCAAGATGAAAATAATCATAAAATTTAACTAAATTATAAATTTATTCTAAATCTCTATGCCCACATTACCATGGAAATTCTTAACTCAAATAAATGTGTCTTCTTACAATAGCATGGGCCAATATGATGGTTTATCAATACCACATGTCCAATATGATATATGTTGATATGATGTTTTCTATAATTAAACAATTTGGCATCAATAAATTAAAATAGCATAATTGACTTGGAGATAAATCTTAACCATTGATATGTTTTGCCTTTTTCCCGAAATTTTCCTCTGAATTTGTTTAATCTTAACTTTGGATTGAGGGATTTGTTATGATTGATTTATCTCTTCTTCATGTGTAGGTTCTTTAGGTAAAATTTAGGCCCAAAGACTTACCTTGGAGGGTTTCATTTCTATTTTATCCTTAAATTCCTATTTTCATTCCATATGTCAGACAATAGTACACTTGTTCATGCTTCTAGTTCAGTGAACACCAGTAGGTTTGAGAGTTTTGACATTATTATCATTTGAAACACAAGGATTTTCTTCATGAAATAATTATTCACAATCATTCTATACTGAATGATGATATGGTGATTGAAAAGGACTGTGAAACGAAGGGTTATGCCCCCAAATGATGTTTAACTAGAATATAGGTTAAATTGTGATGAAAAAGTGATCATTCAGAGTTCTTGCAATGTGACTGGTATTTGTAGGACATTTTAGTTTGGAACTTATATAGATAAAGGGGAAAATTATGTTTATGTATGAGAAATTCCATTATGGACCTTTTGTTATAAATAAAAGCCATAATATTTCACTCTTCATAAGTAACATAAAATGCAACAAAAGCACTAAACTACACCATTTATATTTCAGAGAGGAAATCAACATACCTTTCTCATGATATCCACAAACATTACTAACTATAAGTTTCTTTGAGGGAATGTCACACATTGCTCAATTTTTAGACCATTTCTCTCTCTCAAAGGGAAGATGAGTAGTTGCTGCAATGAAATCAATATTTGCATCCATCTCTATATTAGCCACTCGAGCTTTATTCATATCAAAAGAAGAGGCAAAACCTTGATAATCCCTTTACTTCAACTCTGAAATAATTGAAGTAAATCCCACTAGCTGACCTAGTGGAACAAGTTTGCACATTCAACATATGCCTCTACTATCTCACCTAAAATGGATTTAAACTGGGTAAGGGGTGCCACGGTTAGAATCCTAGACAGTTTTAACTAGGAACCAAGGTGAAACATAGAGGGAAAATGCACAACAAGTGGGTTACCAAACCCTAAATTACATAGAAATGTAAAAAAATATGAACAAAATCAATGAAACAACAAGGTTATAGTAACCTTGAAACACCAAGGGATTAACTCAAACATTGATAGTTAGGATCTATGATACATAAACATTAGTAGATGTCATATATGAGTGTCTATGAATGGTCAATTTGAGAAAAAATGTACAAATCAAGATTAATATACCTAATGAGAATGCCAAATCACCCATAAAACTATGACACAAATATATAAGGAATAACCCTTAGCCCGTGTTAGTGTCGGTATCTTCATCCCTCCATCAGTGATCAAATTTCTCTTTTTGCATGCATATTAGGTGTCCCATCCGATCACCTGCGTTCCATTAGGTCGTGGATCAACTAATGGTAGTGGTTCATTATCAATTTCCCTTATGGAATTTACCTGCTGGCATGCTTTCACATGTTTAGGTCATTTACTGTCATTTTGTCTCATTTCAATTACCAAAAACAGTTTTAGGGTTTTTAGTCTCACTAGGTCTAGGGTTTGCCACCATGGTCATCCAAAACACAATAAAAGGTCAGCAGGCACATGAGGAGGTTTTATAAGTTCATAAGATCATATATTTACTGATGATATGACCCAATAAATGGTTTTTACCTCAAAACTCTATTTTGAGGTGAAAACATAGTTTTTTTTTATTTCTATGTACAAATTTTATGTAATTTAAAGTGTTTTCTATATGTAATAAGTTCCAGCCGCTACCCTTGGTCACCTTGCCAACTCCAGCCACTACAAGAAACAAAAGCATCAATACAAGTTCATCAAGTGATCAAGAAAAGTCAATTCAAATGAAAAACAGAGTTTATGAGCAAAAGTGACTTTGACATTATAAAAGTGGGTTTCAAATAAGGAAAAATTAAAAGGCATCCATATATAAAGTGAAAACGTACTAGTCATATATTTCATTGTGCAAGACATCCATGAAGAGCTAAAATCACGATTTGGAGGAAAATTGGACAAAAGAAGGTGAAAACCCTGTTTTTCTAGCAAATCTTCCTGACGTTGTGCATCAGAGGTAGTGCACTGCGCATAAGGCTGGCGCTGCACATCAGCGGGTTTGTGTTAGTGTAAATTTACAAGGGAATTACGCATTGGGCCCAGTGTGTTGCGCATCAGTCAAGAAGTTGCCAAAACATTCCAAATCACCCAAAAACCCTCAAAAATGTTGCATTTCTCTCCTACAAGTATGTTATCATTGTTCTTGAGCTGAATTTGATCTTCTACATGTTTTCTTCATAAGTTTTTCATATTGAAACTCAAATCCTAGCTTGTCTTCATCAATTTCCATTTCATTGTAAAGATTTCACTCCATAACCAAAACCCACATCATTTTCCCCTTTTCTATATTTCATTGCCATAAATTAATTAATTAATTTCATTTTCCATATCCCACTCCCCTAAGGAAACTCACTCCCTTCATCCCGAACTCCATTTCACATTGGTAAAATCTCTTCATACTCATCTCTCTTGTCCTCCCTCATTATCATATTCCTCCATATCATCATCACATCACTTCCCTAGGACAAGCACCATGACAAGAAGCAGTGAATCAAGTTATGAAGAGGAAACACTTAGTGACAGCTCAAGGGAAAGAAATGTATAGCCTAGGAGACCTCACAAGGGTGGAAAAATTATTAGAGACGAACCTATTAGCATGATTGAACTCCTTTCTTGCCCTCTTGCTACCACATGTTTCAGATACCAGTCTTGCTTTTAGTTTTGTGAGATGGTTGAGAGGGTTAAATACCATCATGAGTTGGCAATGAAATTTGTCATAAACATGGAGAATAATGTGGTGAACCTTGCTTGGATCAATTTCACTCTTTCACTAGCTATTATTGCAGAAGCCACTAGAATGCCAGATGTAGGGGAAAAGTGGAATAAAAGGCATAATATCAAAAAGCAGGATTATGAACCATATATTAAGGCCAAATATCATGGTAAACTAAGTAGGGTATTTCCTTTCAAGTTCTTGGAGGACCGATATGTTCCACTTATGAAACTTATCATCAAATACTTCACATGTGAGGGTAGGTTCGCCGAACACTATGGCTACCATATCAGATTACATATGCACTTCACCAGGGTCAGAATGATGATTATTCCATATTTCATGTGCAAAAACACAGAGAGGATGACTGTGATTGTAAAAAGAAAACCATACCCAAAGCAGCTCAAAAGTATTTATCACTTTTCTGTCATCAAATTATTGTTTTGCATCAGCTCACTCAGTTGGGAGTGTCATGGGAAACTTTCATTGCCCATGAAATCTTCAAGGGGCCTCAAATTTTTATAGATCCTGAAGAGGAAGGTGAACTTTCCGGGCAACAAAAAGATCCTGAAAGCAAAATTGATGAGGCTCATATTCCTATGTTTGTAACTTATGAGAAAGGAACCAGGAGGCTTTTTGCAGCTACCAAACGAGTACTATCTCCACCAAGGGTGGAAGGGGTCTTGCTTTCTTCACTGGATCACAGGAAAATGCTATCTTCACCTAGCGTGAAAGGGGCTTTGCCTTCTTCTTCAACTGAACAGGTACAGGTCAAAGACAAAGGAAAGAAACAAGTGCATCATGAAGGTCCTACTGAAGGGCAAGACAAAGATTTTGTTTTGGTTGAGGAAGATGACACTGATTTGGGTTCTCAAAGCTCAAGACTCAAGGATGTGATCATCAAAGAGAAGGAGGCTGAAATCCAAGCCTTATCACTTGACCTAGAGAGGGCCAAATGGATCATTAACTTTCTTGAGCAAGAGAACAAGCAACTGGAGGACAGACACGCAATAATGAAGTTGCAAACAATTAGAGAAAACCGGAAAGTGGAAAAAATAAGGAAAATCAAGATGACATCAATTGAGAAAGAAATTGAGGCTGACCGAGAATCATGGTTGGAAAGAGTGAATATCCACCTTGAGAAGATGATTGATAAGGCTAACAAGGAGAAGAAAACGATGCACTACATGGCTTATCATTACTTAGCTCAGAATAGAATTTGCAAGACAAGGATAAATGGCCTAAAAGCTAAGTTAAAGAGAGCCTTGAGAGCCAAAAAGGAAAAAGACAAACTTAAAATTTTGGGTGGAGCTTCCTTGGCTCAGAAAAGAAATTAATAAGCTTTCCTCTTACCAATTTTGAAGCAATTTTGAGAAAATTTCGTCATTTCATGGAAACATAATGAAATCCAGAAAGTTTCATAAGTTTTGGAGGAGATTTGGGTCACCTAAAGGGGAAAAAACACCTTAAAAATGCCCTCTTTGCCACTTTTTGGACCCATAGGAAGCAGTCTTGGGAGAAATGATTTTTTGGAGGGGAAAATGGACTCCTTATCCAAAAATTCCAGTTGTCCTAGAAATTATATAGTTAGAGCTTTCCAACATTATTAGTGGATCTATCAGAGTCGTATGAGAATTCGATGCCATCAAGCTCAGGGCATTGCGCATCATGCAAAAATTTGCCAATTTTGCCTAGAAACTCAGGAAGTTTGCTGTCACTTTGACTTTTTCTTCTCTCTTTGGTAAATTGATGATGTAATATGTTCTAATATTATATACTATGATGTAAAAATGATGAAATATTACTTGAGGGGTTAGATACATCTGTTAGAGTTGATTTAAATGAATAGTTGGCTAATAATTTTGCAGAGCTTGCAAACATAATTAGTGGATCTATCAGAGTCATATAAAATTTCAATGCTATTAGTCTTAGGGCTATTTTAATAAACACTTAAAAAATTAAAACGCTTGTTAAAATGTTATAAAATGCTTAGGGCTTAGGGTTTAAAATGTTATAAAATGCTTACGGTGTAGGGTTAATGTATTAGAGTTTAGGTTTTAGGGATTAGTGTTTATAACAATTTAGTAAATGAATTTAATAATAAATTAAAAGAAAAGTTGCAAACCTCTTGTTAAAATGTTATAAAATGCTTAAGATATAATTTTTAGAGTTTAGGGTTTAAAATGTTATAAAAATCTTAGGGTTTAGGGTTTAAAATTTTATAAAATTATTAGTGATTAGGGTTTAGGTTTGATAACATTTTAGTGAATGATTTTCATAAAAACTTAAGAAAGAGTTACAAAATGCTTGTTAAAATGTTATAAAATGCTTAGAGTTTATGGTTTAGGATTTAGGGTTTAAAATGTTAAAAAATGGTTATGGTTTTGGGTTTATTATTTAGGTTTTATAACACTTTAGTAAATGATTTTAATAAACACATAAGAAAATCTACAAAAAACTTGTTAACATGTTATAAAATGTTTAGGGTTTAAGGTTTAGGTTTTAGGGTTACAACACTTTAGTAAATGCTATTAATAAACACTTAAAAATATTACAAAAGGCTTGTTAAAATGTTCTAAAATGATTAGGGTTTAGGGTTTAAAATCTTATAAAATTCTTACGGTGTAGGGTTTATGGTTTAGGGCCACTAGCGTATTGAGGAGTGGCTCTTGAATCATTATTTGAGCTTTGAAATAAATCATATGGGTTAAAACTATGGCCACCATTATTGAGGAGGAATGCTTTTGCGTAGCCAAAAATCTAGGAATTTTTCCAATGGAGTCAACATAATTAAAATTTATTCTATTGAATTCCATTCGAGTTGTTCGAAAGCTACATTTAATTTTTTACATTAATTTTTTTCCAGGTCACATTTGGTAGGGAACTTCCACCCCCCCCGCCACCCAACCTATTTTGAGGATGGTACCCAAGGAAAATCTAATATTCTTCAACATAGATGGCTAGGTTAAAAAAGATTCAAATCCTTCACAAAAATATACTCATTATCAAGTTGACACACCACATATGGAAATAGGACTTAGGCGGGGAGAATAATAATCCATCACAAAACTACTTGGGCTAAACCGAATTGATGACTATGACAACCCAAATAGTGGCTTAGATGTTATTTTCCTTTTATAATTCTCTATAGGAGTTCATTTTCAGGTCCAAGTTTTGTAATACCAACAAAACCTGATGCAGTGTCTCCTATATGGCTTCTAATAGATCATCTATATAATAGTTATTCTCTCTAGACAAAATGTCTACATCTTTAGTCTCAAGCCAATTTCAAGATACATTTTCTTATTCTCTTGCTCTAGTTAGTACAATGTGACAAATGGTAGAGTTTTTCTCCTACTAAATCTTCTATTAGGATCATTGAGTTCTTTTATTTGTGCTCACAGTCTTTCGTGCAAGCAATTCCCATGTTCATGTTCTTAGCTCTTCCTGCTCCTAAAGGAATTAAGAAACAAATCAGGAGCATACAAAAATATTTTCTATGGGGCAGACAAGAAGAGAAAAAGAAATGGGCTTCAATACCCTAGGACAATATCTATAAATGGATGGTCCATGGTGGCTTGGGGCTTCATGATCTTGAAACCCTTAGTAGAGTTTTGGGAGCTAAACTCTAGTGGAGGTGGATCAAGCAATCAGAAACTCCCTAGGCTAAGCTATGGAAACAAAAATATGCCAAGAATTGGTAGGTGAAGGATCACATTAGAATGTCAGGGAATATTAAGGGCTCTCACATTTGGAACCTTGCCTGGGAAAATAAAGATATTGTTCAGCAACATAGTTTCTGGGAGATTTGAGCTGGGAACCTAGCATGATTTCACGACGATAACTCGCAACAGGAACCCAAATTGTATAAAGATGAATTAGTAGCTCTCAAGAATGACATAGACAACAAAGGTATACTTATGGTAAATGACTTCTGGGACCAGGTAAGGAACAATGGAAAATGGAGAATTTGGAATGATCTAGGCCACAGTGAAGAGAGCCCCTTGAAGGCCCTAGTAGACTCTCTTGGTCAGGATCTAGAGCATAGGAAGATTTTGGTATCCTCCTTGCATGACCAAGTAAGATGGGGAAAGAACACCAAAGGGAACTTTAACCTCAAAGAAGATAAACAGGTAGTAACAGGATTTAACTACCTAAACCCTGATCATGTTTGGAAGAATATTTGGCAGAGCCCCCACTGGATGAAAATAAGGCTATTTACTTGGTTAATTCATCATAGGAAAATTTTAACTCGGGAGAATATCCTAAAAAAAGGCTTCACTGGACCATACAAATGTTACCTTTGTGGCTCACAAGAGGAGACCTTGGATCACCTTCTCAACCTCTTCTCTTTCACCTCCACCATGTGGGAGTGGGTGGCCTCAATATTTAGGCACACTGATAGGGATAGATTCAACATTTCTAACACTTTGAAGAATTGTAGGAAAAACTTCTCAAGGAATGAAATCATTAGTAAAGCGTAGACCCTAGTTTCAAGCTTTCTCATCTAGGATGTTTCGAAAGAATGCAATAGTCGGATCTTCAAGAACAAAGAGAGCAAGCCCCAACACATAATTGACCAAATTTTAAGGAAACTCAAAGAGACAGTGAGAAGCTTGTTGAGGAGACTTTCTAAGGACCCTCCTCTGCCCCAAGATGCGTGTATTCTACTTCATTTGGGTCTCTAGACTATAGGCCCATCGAGCATAATCAAGGGTTTTAGCTAAAAAAATGTAGATATAAATATTTGGAAGCCTCCTTTACATGGTTTCTTAAAGGTCAATATAGACGGACCATCTAAGGGAAACACAGGGTTAGCTGATTTTGGGGGTGTTATAAGAGATGAACAGGGTCAAATAAAGGAGATCTTTCATGGCCACTAGGGGAAGGCCACTAATAACATGGTGGAACTCATCACATTAGAGCAATGCTTGGAAATATTGGTGGATTAAAATTCACACAATGTCATCATTGAAGCAGATTTGGAATTGATTATTGGAGTGGTCAAGAAAATATGCAATGGTACATCACTGTATAAAGTGTCAAAATACTGGAGGCTATTGCAGGTCTTTCACCATATCTATACCCACCTACAAACCTTAAAAGTTATAAGCTTTTTCCATGTGAAAATAAAATCTAACATGTTAGCTGATTAATAAGGAAAGGGACATTCTTCACGTTTGGGAGTTGTTACCCCCAGGCAAATTGTTAGAGGATTGTCTCTGTCAAGGTACCAAAGATAGGGGTTGATATATTGACAAGATGGATCTAAGAGGCTCAAGAGATAGGTGGGAGGATGTGGAAGACTAAATTGTTTTCTTGTTGTTTGGTAGTAGTCCGTAGATTGTATTGGCATTAGTTTTCCATTAGATTTGAGCAAATTGTTAAGATCAGCAGAGGAAGGCCAAGGATGAAGTGGCTTGAGGACTGATTCTAGATAGATAAATGTCGATTGATATAGATCTATGGTTTTTAGGTGAGGAAGTTATGCTAAACCCCAAACCCTAAACAATAAACCCTGTAAACTAAACCCTAAACCATAGGTATTTTATAACATTTTTAAAAGCATTTTGTAACTTTTAGTTAAGTGTTTATTAAGGGAATTTACCAAATTGTTGTAAATCTTAAACCATACACCCTAAACCCTAAAACCTAAAACCTAAACCCTAAACCTAAACCCAAACCCCAAGCCCTAAACCCTAAACAATAAACCCTATGAATTTTATAACAATTTAAGAAGAATTTTGTAACTTTTATTTCAATGTTTATTAAAAGAATTTACTGAAGTGTTATAAACCCTAAGCCACAAACACAAAACCTTTAACCCTAAACACAAAAACATAAACCCTAAACCCCAAAACCTAAACCCTAAACCACAAACACCAAACCCTAAACCCTAAACCCTAAACCCTAAACCCTAACC
>APFE030926184.1:73071-126681 GCA_000404065.3 Pinus taeda | reverse complement strand
GAGCACTCCTTAGATGCAAAATTTAATTTTCCATCCGATAAGTACCCATGTTTCATACTTTCGATGGACTCTACCACATAAAAAATGTGAAATACATGAAAAAACATTATTGCAATCATGTTCTTTCATGTATTTCACATTTTCGTGTAGTAAGGTCCATCGAAAGCATGCAACATGGGTACTCCTTGGATGAAAAATTAAATTTTTCATCTAACGAGTGCTCCCGCTCGAAATTTGAGTAAAATCGTAGGGAGATAAATTGAAAATATGAGTAAAAGAAATAGCTTTTTTTTCCTTTTTCCCTCCCAAACTTGATGAGATAATCTAATCTTATTTTATTATTTCCACCATTATTTTATAATATTAGGAGGCCCATGTTAGACCTCAAATTTTCTCTAATGGATGACATATTTACACAAGCTTCTGAATACACTATTATTTGTTTTATTGTTTCCCTTGCCACAAGTCAAGGGTGGACCCTTCACTACATGGATGTAAATATTGTGTTTCTTCATGGCATACTCCAGGGAGGAGTATATGTTAAGCAGCCTTAGGGATTTGAAGTAAAGGACTAGAAGACTAATTTTTACAAGTTGAAGAAGGCACGATATATTTTTAAGCAAGCCCCCAAAGCTTGGTATGCCCACATAGACAGTTACGTGGTGAAGCTTGGATTCACAAGAAGTAGTGTTGACCCGAACCTCTACTTGAAAGTGGTCTAAGGTATGCCTTTGATTTTGGTTTTATATGTCAATGATTTATTCTTGGCAGGTAGTGAGCCTCTGATGCTCGGGTGTAAGAGGGATTTGGACTATGAGTTTGAAATGAAGGATCTTGGTTTGATGCATTACTTCTTGGGATTAGAAGTATGGCAAAGACCCAGGGATATTTTCATTTCTCAAGGAAAATATGTCATGAAACTATTGGAAAGATTTGGAATGGAAAAATGCAAGTCTACCCACTCCAATGGAAATGAACTTCTAGAAGTTATGTGGAGAATTTGTTGGACCTAACTTTGCGAACCCTTCTAAGTATCGACAATTGATTGGAGCCTTAATGTTCCTTGTGAACCCTCATCCAGACATACGTTTTACAGTTAACGCGTAGAGTCAATTCATGATTGTGCCTCTTCATGCGCACTAGGTTGTTTCCAAGCACATGATAAGATATTTGCATGGGACGATTAATATTGGTCTGAGATATACTTCTGAATATATGAGACTTCATGGATACACTAAAGCTAACTAGGGTGGAAACATTATTAATAGAAACAAATTAAGGTGTTGCTTTAGTTTATTTTTTTACATGATATCTTGGATGAGAAAGAAGCATAAATTTGTAGCTTTAAGTACAACAAAGGTAGAGTATATTGCTACTAGCATGGCTAGCTACGAAGAAGTTTGGTTGAGGAAGATCTTTGGAGAGATATTTGAGCAGGTCCTAGATATGATAGTGATATATTATGACAACAAAAGTGGGATCCGATTAGCAGATAATCCAAGCATATTGAGATTAGGTATCACTATATTTGAGATATGGTATAGAGAGGAGCAGTGGGACTTCATCACATTTCGAATGATGAGCAGATAGTGGATATACTCACCAAGGATTTTCCAAAAGGGAATTTCTCGGTATTCAAAGAGAAACTTGGACTGATGGATGTAACCCTCCTAGGTAAGGATCCTGAGTGATCAAGGACACTGAGCTATTCACTTCCCCCTGTTTGATCTCACAGGGAGATGAATTGGGCCTAAGAGATCCTAGGTTTGAGGGAACTTTTGACAATATGATAGTTTGTGATCCTTACCTCGTGGTAATTCATATCCTACCTATTTTCGAGCAATATGGTATTCTGTAATCCTTACCTTCCATGGTAAGTCGTAGCATGCCTATTGTCTCTCTTTGGTTTTAACGAAGTATACCCCAGTTGGCATCCTACCCAAAAGTTGGGCTTGTTGGGATTGTTTCCCACCCATCTCGCCAATGGGTGTTGGCTACTTGAGTTAGGCATGATCCTTTCCATTCATTGTAAGTCATATCCCTCTAAAGCTATGGGACGCGGGTATTCTACCACTTACTCTTGAGGGTCAAGGTGGGAAGATCAGTGAAAAATAGGATAGTTTGTGATCCTTACCTCACAGTAAGTAGCATCCTACCTATTGTCATAGGTCAATAGGATAGAGTGTGATCCTTACCTCATGGTAAGTATTATCGTACCTATTGTCTTTGGATAGAGGGTGGTAACTTGAGCTCCCCTATGATCTCAAATTCTTCTTCTTTTAGATTCGAGAGTGTTTAGTAAAATAGTAGAGATGAGCAGAGACGACATTTGACTTGATGATGAAGAGACATTTGAGATGGGACATATGTTGCAATCAGAAATTTCTCCCTATTTCAGAGGGAGTGTTAATTTGGCAACTCAAGGACAAATTCCCTCCATTAAAAAGTTACCCTCATCCAAAGAAGACCCTCTATTCCCTTTGAAGAATTTAATTTGGTCAAGGAAAAAAATATTTTTAATATGAAAACCCACGTGTACAAAAGTTCAGGTCGACTTAAAGGACAAATTAGATCTCCAAGGAAGCATATAAATATAGGACAAGCCAAACTAATTTTGACATCACACCAAACACCTTCTTCTCTCTCTTTCTTGAATTAGTTCATATAGGTCCAAAGCAGGGCAGCTGAGTTCACATGTGCGAAGGGATAGAGGCAAATATGAAATTTTGCGTTGACTTTTTGTTGGGATGACCGTTGACCAAGTTAGACTTGGAGTTTGACTTGCCTTAACTTGCATAATTCCAAATTTTGGAGGCCGAATTTTTCTATGGAGGAGCCAAAATTTTCTAGGCACTTTTGACTATTGTTGACCATTGACTTTGACTTCTGAAATGTGAAGTTTGACTATAGGGTTTTTTCAAATATGTAACTGTGTTTGGTCTTCATAAATATGAAATGTACTCTTGCTTCTTGTATATTGTAAAAATATAGAAAAAATATGATTATTTTTGTAGCATGGGTTTCATGCTCAAGGTCAATTTATTTATAGGTCAATCACCCATTGTGTGCTTCTATGGTTTGTCATAGAGACAAGAAGTCAATAGAGTCATTATCATATATAAAAGACCCTATTGGGCATATTGTAACAAGTCAAGAGAAATTATTATGTATCAAAAGAGTCAAAAGACTCCCTCCAATACCAAGTCGGCCTACAAGCAGTGAGTGTCTCATTAGCGTTATTCGAGCCTCATAGAAAACTATATATAAGAAACCATCAACTTCACTTGAAGAAGGATCATATTAGTTCGATATAGCACAAGAAAGTAAAATATAACCAGAGAATAAAAGGGAAACATAAAGAGAGAAAAATCAAAGGAGTTAAGGATTGTTTTTAGGCCAACATCTCACACATGTGCAAGGAAAACTAGGGCACATTTCGCGCTACAAAATAGAAATTGCAGTGACCTTAAGGAACTGAAATTTGGGATTGTAAGGATAAAGTTTGAAGGTCGAGTTATCAAGGAAAGGAGATCAAACCAAGCGAAGGAAAAAGGAGGCGAAATTCACCATCATTATCTCACACGTACCAGCTAGGGTTTCTGTAGTAGAGGCCGAAAATTTCAGATCTGAAGCAGTGACCGGAATTTTGAAGCAGAGGTTGAAATTTGAAGTGTGAAGCTAGTTTGACTTGGGTTGACTTTGTGGAAGAGAGGTTCATCAAAGAAGAACGTTGACTTGGTCTTGGATGGGTCTTTGTCAATGGTCTTAGGTCTTAGAATTTGTCATTTGAATATTATATAAGAGAAGGATTCTTGTGGGTTTTCCTCTCAAGACAAGAGGTTTTGGCCCTGGCTAGCAGCCTACATTTTGTGTCCTCTTACTTCATTGATATTCATAGTTTGGTAGTTTTTTTATGATAAGAACACAATAGTAATCGAGTGAAACAATAAGCTAATTACAAGTACATCAAGATAAGGAAAATAACATCACAAGCAATTATCAAAGTAAGAGAAATCACCTTAATCTAGAAGACCTAGATTTCTCAACATGATTTTAGAGCTAAGGTGACAACAAGAAGGAAATGAAGCTTGAAGATCATCCAATTGAAGAAGGATGCAAAAGGATTGAGCATAAGGAGATCATCAAGGATAACTAAGAAGCATCAAGGAGGACTATCCATCTCATCACAAGGATCATATCATATAGAAGGAACAACACTTTGAAAAAAAGGGAAGACCTTAAGTACCCCACCTCCACTCAAAAGACTCTACACACTTGAAGTATTATTGAAATCCTTCAAATTATACACTACATCCAAAGGAAGCAAGAATATCACTCCATCAACAAATAAATCAAGTCAGTATCCTTCTGTTGGGAGAAAAGATCACACCTCAAACATCCTTGAATAAGATCATCAAGGAGGCATCTTCAATTATCAACAACAAAGCAATAGTGGAAGTCAACATCATCGAGAAGGGATCTAGTGAAAGACATCATCATCAAAGAAGAATATTCACTTGACAAGTAATTATTCTATATTTTGTATCAATGTATAATGACTTCATTCTGCAAGGAGAACAACAAACTTATTGGGACATTGAATTACCTTGCATGGAAGAAGAGAAAAGATTTGATCCTCTTAGAAAATGAAGTTAGTATGTCACGAGCTCAATCATCAAACCATCTCAAGAGAAATCTCAAGCACTATCAAAGTTCATGAAAGGATAAATAAGGGCTCAAAGGATCCTCATTGAATCAATCAGGGATTCTCTCATCCCTTATGTGGAAAATTTGAAGATAGCAAAAGAGATCTATGAAAAATTAGTGGAATTGTTCTCTGTAAATACTGCAGGAGGATTTATATCATTGAGAACCGAACTATACAAGATGAAGGTATCAAAGGAAGAAGGGTTAGCCTTGTACCTTATCAGGGTATATCAAATAATAGATCAACTACAAGGGCTAAGAGAAGTAATGTCTAATCGAGAGATGACCACCATTGTACTCAATGCACTACTAGATGAATGGGGCAACTTTGTATCTAGTATCTATGGAAAGAAGGAAACTACCCCATTCAATGATCTATGGTCATTATGAAAAATTGAAGAAACTAGATTGAAGGCAAAGAACAATGTTGGATTAAGTGAAAAAACTCAATCTTATGCATCTATGGCAAGGAAGAAAGGAAAGTCTCAAAAAAAAAATCAAAAGAAAATCAACATGTCTAAAATTCAATGTTATGAATGTAATGAATATGGGCATTTCAAAAGGAATTGTCCTAAACTCAAAAAGGACAACAAGAAGATAAAGGAAAGAAATGAAGCCCATGTCACCAAGGAAATAGAAGAGCCAAAAAGAGAAGAAGTAAAAGAAGGAAGAAGTGATAGACCTCCACTATTAGAAGGTTTCTCACACACTTATCTATTTTCAAGTGCATAGAAGTTAGGAAGTCAAAGTAGGAAGAATCACAGTCATGATAAGATGCACTATAGCAGAGATTGAGATGACATCATAATAGATGCATGAAAGAAGAGTCAAAGTAGAATTATATATGGTTGAAGCATTCATCATGATAGAAAGGAAGTAGCTCACTGCATCTTCATGGGAAGCATAGAAGGATAAAAAAAGTAACATATTGAATAATTGAAGAAAGTCATCTAGCAAGATAGGAAGATAAAAGTTTGTCATAGCTCATCTTCATTAGAAGGAAGCATTTTCAAAATAAGGATCATCTTTGTTGAAAAGATTCATCTCTAATTAGAAGCAACAAGTGTCACATAGATGGTCTACATTCCACCTTGTGTGGGATCCACAGTTTAGAAGGATGATGGTATGATGACAAAGATGTGCAGAATGTCATGTTGGTTTAAGTACTTTCATCTTCAAGTAAGGAAAGGAAGCTACTAGAAGAAAGTGTAGATGACCACATGAAGGAAGATGTATGTATATATTTGGTAATAGATAGATAAAGTCATGTCATCACATAGTTGCAGATAAAATGATTAGAAAGCTCTATCTCATGATCATGATGAAAGAAGAAGAAACTCTTCCATTAGAATGATGCATGAAGGCATGTAGACAATATGCCTTGAAATCTTCTACATATTGACATGATAAGACCTCATAAAGAATATGAGGTGGTTGGAAAATATGGTTCTGATAATGAAGAAAATATGTATAGATGATCCTGAGGAAGAAATATGTGAAGAAAGGTGAAAGAAGAGTTCATGAAAGATGTATCTATTGTCACGTAAGATAATATAAGCAATCAACATCTCATAACAAGAAGGATTGCTATGACATCTCCATGAAGAAGGTATTAAGCTCCTAATATGTATGTTGAAAAAGGAGAATCTTGGTAATGTATGTCTTGGAAATGGATTCAGATAGTATGGGAAAGGATGTTGATGTTGCAAGGAGCAGATTCCATGACAAAGGGCCATCATAAAGAGGTAATGTTGATTTGATGTCCAATTTTCATTTTTGAAAGAAAGCATTTGGTTGGGTAGTAACAGGGCTACCAAAAGAGGGTTGTAGAAGTTCATCTACAACTAAGATTGGATGGAAGATCCTGAAATAAACATGACTTGGAAAAGGTAGCAACGATAGTTAGACAATGACTAAGAAGGTCACTTCCCGATGAATAGAATGATGACATGACTATTGGTTCAACATTATGTTTCATTAAAGGGAAGTGATGGAGGAGATGGTCGATTCCCTACAAAAAAGTTATGAAAGGTAACTCCATAATAAAGAAGTTGAAGTTAATCCATGAAATGATGATACAAAAGGAGGAGCCCTACAAGCAGTTGATGATACCCTGATATCCACCGAAGAGTAGATAGTTGTTGTTGGAAACAAGTCCCTAGTTAAGAGGGAACTTGGGTATATTATTTTTCTAGGAATGAGTAGATCCTCCCTAGTTGAGAAGGAGAGATAGACACATCATTCTTGTCTTCATTATGAAGAAAGAATGGAGGATTGGGTAAGCATCTGAGACTGATATTGATACCCTTTGAGGATGTGATAGGGAATCTAATAGGTAAGAATAGTCAAAGAGGAAATTCCTTGAGGATGTGTAAATCCAAGATAGGAATGGTCCTAGAAGGGCATACCTTGTGAACATCTGGATGGGGTATGTGCCTTGAGATACAATGATGAAGGTGTCTATAAATAATTGGTCTCCCCAACATTGTGCTCTAATCTAGTGGAGATATAGAGTTGTTAGTCAAGGCCTTGCTATATGACAATGCTAGTTGATATGATGAGATGCACTAATATAAGTTGAATAGATGGCTTATGTGTTAGGTCCCTATATTAATAGTGTAACCCCTTATTTTTATTAGTACAACCCCCTTATTATATTGTTGTGCCCATGTAGTCCCGATATTGTTATTATTGTGCCCCATAGAAGCCCACTATTGTTATTATTGTGCCCTTACATTATTATTGTTATGTTGGCTCTGATTATATATGACCCCTTAGACTCCTATATATAGAAAGGAGGTCTTGTCATCTGTATCATCCAAGAATTATTCATTTATGTAATGTAAAGGAGGTTTCCCCCTCGAAGAGGCTGAATTATAAGGCGTTGATCTATCTTTTCTATCTTTTTGTGAGATGGTTTCATAAAAAAGTACCTAGGTCAGTGCGAGATAAGTTGTTGTGATTTTAGGTGGGAGGCTCCAAAACAAAGCATACGCAAAATTTTGGAGGGTGGTTGTAGCTGCTACAACAGAACCTTACTAATAATCGTTAGTCATCATTGATGTAACTCAATCCACTTTTTCTCATTCACTCAAGAGATATTTCCACTTGAGAGAGAGATATCTGGTCAATATCATTGCATATATTATCCCTAGGCTTTATTACATTCCATAGTATTGTTATTCAATTTAGCCACCTTGCGTAATTAGCAAGAACCTTTGACTGTGTAAGAGATTACTAGGTTTATCCTAAGGTGTTTCCCTTTTTTCTCTTGCAAATTTTTCATAATTTCTATTTGGTCTTCCTCTTTCCCATATCTGAATATTTATGGGTTTGTTTCCCCTTTAATCTAATGTTGCCACATTTTTCCAGTAGTACCTTAAAATGACCTTCATCATTATCATGATCATTTAACTTCATTAGTTGATTGACAATATTTTCATCCTAATAGGCATCATCATTTTTTATATCTTATATGGAAATACTTATGTGATTCCACAACCATGCACCACAAGGATATTCATTCATAAGATGCCTCATGAGTTCTTAGTTATTTAATCATGATTATTCCCTAAATCCAAAATTTTCAATCATGTTCTAGGCTAGGCTATTGCTTCTTTTTTATATCTTATACGCATTGTGAACTTTCACTCACTCACCTTATCTGTTTATTACTCTTTTTTGTTCATCTCATCCTTCCAATTTGGTTATGGCTATCATCAATAGAAAATTTCAATTTCATCATTTTCCCTTCCTTTCATAAGGTAACTTTCTTAGATATACACTACTAACATTGAGATAAAGCTTAGAAACTTTTCCTCCTTTCTTAAAACCATTGTTAATATACATATTTTCCATATTCTCATTTTAATAATGGATTTAATATCCCTTCAAGATTAGTTGTATACTATTTTAAGGTATAAATTTATTTCTTTCAATTTGACTTCATTTGACATGTACTCCTTAGGAAATTGTACTTTTATTCTCTTAATTTGATCACTTATGATTTCTCCACATCTTGCTTGAATAACTAATGTGTTTTTTATGTCCTCAAGTTACCTTGGCTAGTTTGAGCATATTATGTGAATATATATTACTTTGTATTTGATAACCTCATCATAATGTCCATAATGAGGCCTCTAACCCCATACTCTCAAGCTTATGAAAACTCTTGTGATACAACATCCTAATTCTTATGATTCCTTAATGTATGCAATTCCTATCAATATCTTACGTAAATGTGATCATTACCGTTATAACAACACTTATTCACACTTGTTAATTCCTACTAAACATAGAAATATTGATACATATTGCTCACACTAATTAGCATAGAAGTAGAAGTAAACATAAATGCATACATTATTTCACAATATTTTTTCAAGTTTATCAATTCATTTTATTATTTTCATTTCTATTTCTAAAAGACCATGTCCGGGGAAACATTATCCAAAGAGTATTTCAGTATGCCTAAATGATCACTATGAATTTCTCTTATCTCCATTTATTATATATGATTTCCCTCCTATATTATATAACTACCTTAATATCTAAAATCGATCAATAATATAATATCATTTTTTAAATACTAATTTATATATTACATTATACTTGATTTAAACTACTCTATGTATCTAAATTCACGTAATTATAATGAGTTATATCCCTAGATGTTCTAGGTTCAAACCTCGTGGGTCAGCCAAAAAAATTAAGTGATCATAAATATTAAACATGGATAATATTAAATTCAAGTAAGACCATTTATCCACATAAAGTTATATAAAATTGATTTTTGAAATACTAAAGTATTTCTTATGCTACATTTACATGTTCGTGGTACTTTACTTAACATTGAGTTATTTGGAAATGTCATGTCATGTAATATAGTTTAATTTTTATTTTATTTTATTTATTTATTTATATCTATTAAAGCGATATGATATTTTTCTTTTTTTATTAATTTAAAGTATGATGGTCATCTCTAAGTTTGGTAAGAAAACATTGTTTAATGAAATTATGGTCATCACAACTTGAGGATGCATGGTGTCTCTTAAAGATTAAATTAATTTTGTTTATTAAATAGTTTTAAAATGAATGAAATATTAGCTCATAGGAGTAGCTCAATTGACGATCACAAGTATTTTGTAAACTATGAAATTCAAAGTTGAAATTCCTTATAGATCAAACCCAACCACAATATATATATATATATATATATATATATATATATTATTATTTTTACTTTTGTCTAAATATATTTTCCCAAAATAATTATGTATATTATTGTTTTATTATTAATTAATTATTTTTATTAATATACTAACATAAAACATTATATATAATATAAAATGTCTATATATGATATAAAATGTTTAGTGTTTTACAAAACCATCTTAAAAGTAATTATACTTGAAAATGAACTTTTGTATTCTATAGGATAAATTATTTTCCCTAGCTTAGAATTTTTCATACCAAACTTTCAAATTGAACACCCTATAATCACTTGAAGGCATATTAATATATATTTAAGTGCAGTAGAAAAACTTGTCATTACTCAATTGTCAAACTAGCAATGAGGACAGTTATCATTAGCTATTTTTCACAAATGAGGTTGCCTCGTCACCATTATTCAAGGAAAACCACGCCACCTAGAATTACCCCATTGATGGTCGTAAGGGGGAAAACTTTCACTCATGCTAGATCCCTTTGTTTCTTGGGTCGTTAACCTCTTTATTTACGTCCTAGGAAAATGAGCTCTTAACTAGATAAAAACAGTTTTAGGATACACTCCACGCCCAAAAGATATATTAATATTATAATACTATTGCTTCCTTAAAATATATATTTAGATTCTAGAAATTATCAATAAATTTAACTTTTTTCTATAATTTTCGACCACTAATTTCTATGAGTTTCCAAAAAAGGTTACATTGGTATATCCTTCAAGCTCATATTTATCTTGGAAATGACCAGTAACTTCCAAGAAATAGTACCAAAAAAACAACTTGACTATTAAGACTGAAACTGCCCCAAGAAGTAAACTTTGTGGGTATGCCTCATAACAAGAGAGATACGACTTAACGTAGTGGTTTTTTGAACAAAACAAACTAGTTCTAGATACTAACATAGCAGAGTTAACAAACTAACAACAACTTACATATTTAAACTAAACGATAGTATCTATATAGAAAACTACAAATGATTGCCAACATAGAAAGAAAAGATCCAATTCAAAGATGGACTTATTCATCCAACATGATCACCAAGTACTCTGGAGAGGAGTTTACATTAACCAAAATTCGTAGTTTATATTACAAGATGGTGACGAATTGCGATTGGTCTAAACCTTTGACCTCGTTCTACTTATTCAATGCCCGGTCCAGTCTGATTCTTTTGGGGCGGGCTCTATAACAGGCATAAGGCCCCTTCGAAGAATACCGAAGCGGATTTGAGTCCTAGCTTTCATCCGCCTACCTCCAGCCATTGTTATACCGCTTTAGGGTCACTCACTATTCATATGGTGAGGGTGCGCGTAAGCACGCTCGACTGCCTTTGGTTACTTATTTGAGAGGAGGGGAGAGGGTTCTTTTCTTTCTTCGTCAAGCCAAACGTCTAGCCACTACACGTTCTCGCTACAAGGGACCTCACTATAATCGAACTAGACTTCACTCGAACTAGACTTTTGCAGGGGAAATCAAACTAGACTTCTATGGTGGCTTGTAATACGGTGGCCTCCTGTCGTCCCGGGGTCCCTCCCGGGGTCCCTGCGGCTTCCTGTCGTCCCGGGGTCCCTCTAGTATCCAGTTGAATTGCATGTTGTTCCGGTAGCAAAGGTGGCATCCAAAGCCAGGTGATTCAAAGCCAGAAGCAGTGGAGAGAGCTGCAGTTGTACATTATTCTGAGTCTGAGACCACGAATTGCTCCACTCTATTCAGTCTAACCATTATATCATCCAAATCATATCTGATGTCCCTCAGTATCCTCTTCAACTCTTCCTAACTAGCAAAGAGTTTTTTGTTGTCAACATGTTTGTCTTCAATCACCATATTGAGGAGTGTCTCCATTTGTCAGTGTGTTGATATAAAATGCAAGAAATATAATCTTCTCTTTCTCAACTTTCCTAGGTCTAGAACCCATTTGAAATTGTCACTACAAATTTCTGATTCAAAATGATACATCCAATCCCCGAACTCCTGTTGGTTTAGAGGGGCTTGACCCAGGTTCAGAGTGTATTGCGCACCAACAAAACCCTCAACCACTCTCCCTTTCGCCAACGACCAACAAGCAGATCTCAGTCTCACCCTAAGTAGTTATGGGAGGTTGCAGAATCAGATTTCTATAGCCAGAGGGATATCCGTGTTGTGGCAACCATGTATTCACTTATATTTTATACCTATCTACAACCTTTCATACATAAATAACTTCGCGTTGATGGTTAACTTCACATATTTGCACTTATCGCCTAAACATATTTGAAAACAACATAACATGTATTCTTCTGCATAATACAATAAAAAGAATGCATGCTAATATTTATAACAACAGATAATGAACATAGAAATATGCACACTACTTCGCCAAAACTTCTTCTTTATTAATAAGTATCTTCATACATACACTTCTCTTACCTACGCACCCAGTTGCAAGTGGTTTGCACACTCAGCTGCAAACTCTTCCAAGGCCTCTGTGCACTTAGCTGCAGAGCCTTCCCAAAATCACAGACCCAAGACAGAAAATATGATCAATTTATGAATTATATCTATTCTTAGCTATATTCGACAAGGTATTACATCTTCTTTATATATCTTTTCTTGCCACAAGACCATCATCCACATACCATGGATCCGAAAAAACAATGGACTAATACCCAATACTCATTAAAAAATAAGGGACTTTGACCCACCCCAAAGTCCCTAGACACTGCGCGATGAATAAAGAGGACCCCAACACTCGCCCATGACTCATCCCAAGTCACTCACTTGCGGTCCCCTTGATTTTTGCTGCAATTACATTGTAGACTATATTGTACTTCTGGATTGTTTCTGGCATTTGTTTCTCCTCTCGTCACACCTCCTCTAGTAATTCTTCTGTGGTTGGGCCAACAGCCTTCTGCAGTATTTATGTCTCCCTTTTCTTCAACCCTTTGAGCCTTTCGTCCACTACCTGAGAAATTTGGAGGGTGTCATCCTGCCATGGCTGAGTCCTCTCTTGCAAAATTTTCTCCTTCCTCAAAAGATCATCTATCTACTTTTAGAGGTTCTTTCCTTCGGTAATACTGGTGAGCCTCTACAAGACCAGTAGGGTCTTCACAACTGCCAAGATCTTATCACGTTGCTTCTGCTTCACCTGTAATTCCTCCTCAGTCTTTTGGATGTTTGGATACTCCTGCAGTGAGGTCCAAATATGCATCGTGTCATTTAGTAATTTCCCATAGTCCGCCACTATATCGAAGATGCCTTTCAATGTTCCTTTTAAGCCCTTCTACCTCTTCTCCCGCACTTCTGGTGGCGTCGTTGGCTTCAACCTTATTTTCAGCTCTGATATATTCACTTCATACTCGAATTTCATCTTTTTCTAGTGTATTCTTTGATTCCTTGATCACGAAGGCGAGCTTCGTGACCTTCTCTACTAGTGGTTCCTCCTCACGGACCTTCACATCCGAAACTGTGCTGCAAGTATCTACAATGGCTTTTTCCAACTATAGTTGTCACTACCATACATTGTCTCTTTGCTTATTCACCTATTGTAGCTGCTTCTTTAGCGCATCTTTCTCCTTTTCTACCTGCATAGTCAACAACGAGGTTCGTTTTTCATGCTCCTGCAATAGTTCAGTTGTTAAACTCTGATGAAATTCATTTAATACCTGAATGGGAAGCGCAGTGATGTTCATGTTGACATTTCTCCATGTTTTAGCTCGCTCTTTGTCTTATGGTGCATTGATCTATTGTGGCCTAGCTGGCACCTGCAAAATTCTAACCCCCAAGGTTGTCTTTGTTCTCCGCTCTACCTACAATGGCTGAGTTATTTGTTCTAGTTGTCTCATTTCCTGTGGCAACACCTTCAACTCTGCGATGCCTTTTTGTACCTCATCTAAGATCGCTCTATAGTGATCATCGATTCTATCCCAAGTCTTGGCAGTGATCTCCTGAACCTTCTCGATGATCTCGTTGATGTCCCCATCAGTGAGGATCAACGGTATTGTGCCTCTGGACTTATATGCTTTATGCTTTTTCCTCAGGCCCACCACAGTTTTTGGTACTCTCCTTTTAACAATAAAGGGTGACTCCTCTAATACTCTTGCATCACTAAGGAGTTCCTCATGCTCCTCCTCTCACTCTGTTTCCTCTATTTCTCTATCCTTTCTGCTTGTACCTACACCCTACGGGGTACCCTTCTTCGTTCCAATACCTCCACTAAGTGGAGTCATCCATTCTTCTGGCCAGCTTTGTACTACTACGAGTAAATCATCTTCGGTCACTAAGTATGGCAATGGGTTTCATTTCCTAGTCGGGTTCTTCATTGCCTTCACATAGACTTTGTGGAAGTCCGCTTTGAAGTCCGCAATGTGACAATACTGCTTATGAAAACTAGGTGACAACCTTGGATGTTGATTCACCACCATGTGTAGGTCCATAGATAAAAATACAAAGAATATTTTGTTCTTCGTTGCCAGCGTTAGCTCCTTAGCGGAAATTGTGAGTCTTTTGGTTCCTTCCATGCAACTAATGCAATGATGATTATCAGACAAGCGTAGTGGAACGTCTTCCCCTCTTCCTATTCTTCCCTTAAATCTATCAAAAATTCCTTACACAGATAGGCAGCCCAGTTAAACTGAACCCCTGCGCTGCACTACACAGCTAATGCTATAGGGACCTCATTCGCCCTGCACTTCCTCATTATCTTACCTGCCAAGATGTGTACGGTGAAGCGCACTCCTTGGTCATCGATGGAATTTATATCATATCCATGTGATTTCTTCACTAGTCCGAACTTGTACTTCATCATTTGTGTCATCTCCTTGTCCTTATTTTTTCCCAAAATTTTTTTGTGGGGTCTTTTCCTTCATGAGGCAACTTTGTGATTCTTATTATCAACATCTCGTCAATTGGGATCCTTGTCCCTAGCCAGAGGTAGCTATCATGTACCAGTGCAAGGAGTTGTCGCATACAAGGTATACTGGATGTGCTTCTACCAAAGTGTGGCAAATTCATCATGTTCAAGAGGCCTGCTCTCTACAATCCTGCAGCCCAATGATGTGGCTCCAGCCTTGAGACTCCACTTTCTGGGTACTGAACTTGCTTCATATATCTACTTGGTTAAAATTGTGGGTATTTGCTTCAATCGTTAAAATTTCAGTCTTCCATCTTCAAGTGTGGGATCTTCCCCAACACTTCACCATCAAATGACACTTCCTATGGCAGCAATGGAGTGTACATGCCAAACTTTCAATCCTTTGGATCCTTAACCTACTTGGCGCTTGGTTTTTGTGGTGCCATGTAAGATGGGAGCACAGTGGGAATCTCTTCGTCCCCTGTCTCCATCCAGTGAAATTCGGCCTCCTCGTCACTATTATTGATCTATTGAGGCACCTTTTGCTGCATCAACTTCTTTCCTTCCTGCACAGGCTTCTTCCCCTTATCTTCTTTGTTCTTCGTGCGCACTTCCTTCTGTGTTTTCTTCCTCAACAATGTTCTTAGTTCCGCCCTAGAGACCTCAGATGTTCTCTTCTCTTTTTTCTTCTGTGGTTTTGCTTCTGTGGATACCTGCTTTCTCAATGACCTTACGCACCTTGGGGACATGGGTACATTTACTGCTGCAGTTTTTCCAGTCTATGCTTCCATTATACCTGCTAATCCTCTTTCTACAAATATTCTAGCAAGTTCTTCAAATCTCTTGTCAGACATACAATAGCTCTTTCTCACTTAGATGCAAATTTTGAATTCTCCAGGCAACAAAGTGGAAAAGGTGGCATGGGATACAATTTTTATAACAAATTTGAACTCCCAACCCCATGATTAGCTAATATTTTCTCATTTAATGTAGGTATGGGGCTAGATATAGCCATTTGTGCTTCATTAATGCCTTTCTCCCACACCTTTTAGCGAAAATTTACTTTTAACGATAGATTTTTCCTCCCAATGGTCATATTTCCACCCAACTTCGACGAACCTTCCCTCATGGTGCAATCGCCTTTTATTTGTCATAGTTCCTTCCAACTTCATCATACTCCTGAGTATCATGCAGTAATCTTCCTTCAGCGAAGCTCCTTTCTGGAGAGTAGTCTATAGTCTCGCCCCCACTTTCAACTACAGGTGGCACTAAGACTTTCCTCCCTTCGTTTTTCAATGTGAAGCTCCAGAGATAGAGTCATCCCTATATATCTTCAATATTCTACCATTCACTTGTCTCGAAATCAGTTGACCATTCAACTTTGCGAGCTGAACTACACCACCATTAGAGATGTGCTCGATGATATATGGTCCTAACCAGTGTTTTTTAAATTTTCCTGGGAACTTCGTGAATTTTTTGTCATATAATAATACAATATCTTCGTCCTAAAATTTCTTATTCTTGATATGTCGGTCATCCCAGGCTTTCTCCCTTACTTTCTACACTTGCTAATCGAACCCTACTTTGAACCTGTCTTCTTCTAGAGCTAGTATCTGTGACATCCTTTCCTTCATAATGTCAGGGTCTTCCATATCTATGATAGCTGCAATTCTCAAGCTTGGCACAATGTATTCCATAGGCATAATTGTCTCTTGTCCATATACCAACCTAAATGGTGTCTGCCCTGTCAATTTATTGCATGTTGTTTTGTATGCCCATAACACCGCTGGACTCTTTAAATCCCAGTCATCTTTGTTCAAATTGCATACCTTGGTTAATGCATTCTCCATAATTTTATTGAAAGCTTCCACTATTCCATTTTCCTGAGGATGATAAGGAGTTCTATTTTGGTGTTAAAATTGAAATTCCTTAGTTAGTGCTTCAATGGTATTATTCAAGAAATGTGTGCCTTGGTCACTCATCAAGATCTTTAGATAGCCAAACCTGGACAGTATATATTCAAAGATGAACTTCATAGCAATTTATGTGTTGCAATCCTTCACTGGTTGTGCCTTGGTCCATCTTTTCAAATAATCAGTTGCAGTGATTATATACCTCGCACCAGTCTTCTTTCCTGGTAGACGTCCAACAAAGTCAATAACCCATTTGTCAAAAGCCTGCAAATTTAGTTGTGGTACTAGCAGCATCTCGTCTCTTCTAGACGGACTTCTTGTTCTTTGACATACATCACATGCTTGATAGAATTATTTTGCATCCTTATGTAATGTGGGCCACCATAGCCCAGCTCTCAAGATTTTCTACACAGTGGCTTTTGCTGCATAGTTACCACCTGTGACTCCTCCATGAGCTTCTGTTAAAATACTTTGTCATTCGTGTTCAGGGATGTATTTGCACAGTACTTCATCATGTCCCATTTTGTACAAGTGTCCAACAATCAACAAGAAATCAGTTGCTCGAACCACCAACTCCTTCGTTTGCTTCATAGTGTACTTCGTGGGCACCATCCTTGTTGCCAAAAACTGAATAATATCTGTGAAGTGATCATTTGCGACTCTGATTGTGGATAGTTGTGCATCGAGCAGGTTATCTTCGATATTTGCGGGTTCTTCTCTTGTCTCTATTCTTGATAGATGATCAGGTCCAGCATTCAATTTCCCTGACTTCATTATAACCTCGAAGTCATACTCTTGGAATAATAGCAACCATTGAGAGATATTTCCTCCTAAAATGGGCTTCTTCACCAAATATTTTAGCGTGGAGTGATCAGTGAACATTTTGAAATGCACTCCCAAAAAATAGTGCCTGAACGTTTGTAATGCATATACCATAGCTAATCCCTCTCTTTCTATCGTGTTATATCTCTTTTCCATCTTGGATAGTTTTATGCTTGCAAATGCTATGGGGTGATCAATTTCTCCTACTTCTGGCTGCACTAGCACTACACCAAATTTTATGCAAAATGCAACAACATGTACATGGAACTCCTTCTTCCAGTCTGAGAAAATGACAATAAGTGTGGTTACCATTTCTCCTTTAGTACATCCAGGCTCTTTTGGCACTCTTCGCTCCATTGAAAATTCATGTCATTATTCAACAATTTCTCCATTGGCGCAGTTATCTATGCGTACCCCTTTATAAATTTTTTGTAATAACCAGTGTGTCCCAGTGTTGTGCACAGTTGTCTTACTGTTTTCAGTGTTGGCAGGTTCACCATAACCACGATCTTCGCGGGATCCACCATTAATCCTTGTTTACAGACTACATGTCCCAAAATTATACCAAATGGTGCACAAAAGATACACTTCTTGAAGTTTAATGATATATGGTACTTACTACATGTATCCAACATCAATCTTAAGTTTGCAACATGCTTCTTTAATAGCCCAAAGATTGTCCAATCATCGAAGTAAACTTCCAAAATTTTGTCTATATATTATTTAAAGGTTGCAACTACAACTCTAGAAAAGATAGCAAGTGCATTATTTAATCCAAAAGGCATCACCGTGTACTGGTAAGAGCCCCACTCTTTAGCAAAAGTCATTTTATGTCTATCTTCTGGCACAATTATGATATGATGGTATCCTGAAAATCCATCTGTGAAAGAACAGGGCTCCTGTCCTCCTACATTCTCCAATACTTCATTTTTAAATGGTTTAGGGAAGGGGTCATGCAGGCATGCATCATTCAATTTCCTTAAGTCAACATAAATTCTAATTTCCTCTTTTTCCTTCTTTTCCTGAACCACCATGGGACTTACACATTTAGACTCTTTGACGGGGTCGATTATCCCAACTGCTAACATTTTGTCTAATGCTTCTTTCACCTTCTCCTTATATTTTGGATTCAGTCTATAAGGTCTCTGCTTGACAAGCTTCGCATCAAGCTTCATAGGAAACCTCATATCTCCCAAATCCCCTACTATGCCCTTCATCTCTGAAAACTTAGTGGGGAACAACTCCTAATATTCATGCAAGAGATCTGTTATCTTACTGACTGTGTCTTCATCCCAGTAATCTCCTATTGTTGCGTACTTTGGTTCAGCCTCTGACCCTATATTCACCGTCTTCATCTTCAATGGCTTCATTATATCAGGCATCTATATCTCAGTTCCATTTACTTTGCGATGACCTTCTGATTCTTTGATGTCAATATTGTGAGGATCTTCATCTTCTGCGGTGAGATTATAACATTCCATTACATTATGCATCTGCGCAACCCAATCAGGTTTCCAGACAACTGGAACTTCGTTCTCAAAAATCTTCTTCTTAACTATATTCAAAGTCACATCTATATGTGGACTATCTTCTTCAAATCTGAATGTCATTATAAATCCATCATCTATTTCTGCCCAGCTAGCAGTACCATCTTGAACATCTGTTTCCATATACCAATTTTGAGGAATTGTCTCCAGGGTATGCATGGAGCCATGCACCCATTCTACTTTCAGAATTTCATCCCAAGCTGCCATACAGAGCTATATGTGGTCTGTAGGATTATTCTAGTAATCATACTTATCTACGAGCTCTGTTTCTACTTGACCAAACCTTACCCACATCAATCTTCTACATTGTTTTCAGTCTCCTATATTATTCTTATGAGTACCCCACCATCTAGCAGGAGTAGCCCTCAGTGCTTCATCCAGAGCTAACAATATCTAACATTCGGGTACCTATCTTTCATAATCTCTAAATAAAGTATTTATATTACCAAAACATCATACAAAGGCAAATCACATACCTCAGTTTTCATACAGCGCACTGCTTTAGTGATCCTTTCACATCGCCTTGTAGACACTTCATGCAAATTGTTTTTCCAGTTCTCTAATTATTCTTATGAATCTAAAGTGCAAGGACTATCTTTCTCCCAAGTCAGTTTTCCATCTGCAGTAGGGTTAATCCATTCTTCTTATTTTACTATTATTTGATAAAATTTGGTGTTGATGTCATCTACGTTGTGCCCTTTTTCGACAGGTTCAGTATACCTCACTCCCTCCGATGGATCCAAGGGAACAATGACTCTCATATTATTTCTTTCAAATATCATTTTCCTTTTCTTTAAGTTAATTATATCCATGTTATAAATTCCCAATCTAATCCAAGCAATGTGGGATAGGGATTAGTATCATCCACAATCTCAATAACTTCGAAGTCAGTGGTAGTGCGCACTCCATCAATATCTACTGTGATACTTGACAATATTCCTAGAGGGACAATATTCCGTTGATTCGCGATCTTCAACTAGATAGTTGACCATTGCAGCTTTGGCTTACCCACCAATTTCCAAGTTTTCTTCAGCAAGACATTGGCATCAGATCCTAGATCCAAGATAACCTAGTCCATGTCATATTCTCCAATTTGTGTAGTAAGCCTCATTTCTTTTTCAGTTCTCTTCTTGTATCTATGTATATTATTCACTGCGCGCCTCTCATTCTGTTGTACTTCTTTAGAAGCACAAGAGTCTATTAATTCCTACAATCCCTCCACAACCTTCTGGTTTCTCAAAAACTTCATGCAAGTCTATAGAAAATACTTCAAAATATTTGGATCCACATCTTGTGTTGAAATTGGCACTATGTCACAGTTATTCCTCTGAGTTGGCTGTGCCATAGAGGTTGAGGCCCCATCATCCATGAAACTCTGCCTTGTCTCCATGAACACCTACTTTTCCTTCTGAATGTCAAATGCAGGGGCCTTTTGAGTAGTTTTCCTTATCCATGTACCTTCAGGTTCCTTTTTCCCATCATCTTTATCATATCCATTCGCAACTCCACTTCTTGTTACCATACTGATGCACTGTTCATCCTCCCTTGGCTCAGTGGTCATCATTTAAATATTTTTTGCAGGCTTTTGGTTCCTTTTCTCCTACATCTTCATGATAAGGATGAGGCATTCTTCTATCACATGATCAAAAGACTTACAGTAGCTGCAGGTTCTCGTAGGGTTCTGACAGTCTCTTGTGAAGTGTCCTGCCTATCCACAATTATAATAAATAATCTGGCCACGTCCTTGACTAACTCCTCATCCTCATCCTTGTTATTCAAATCCTCCTTGACCAACGTGTTGGCCTAGCTCCTCGTGTCTATGTCCTTCATCTTGCAGTCTATAAGTATCAGCAATGTGCTCCATCATTGAGTCATAACTTCGACAATTTTTCTCATCATGACCTACTGATCTACAAAAGTTACAAAATAGCTACTTCAGAGTCTGCACGTACTTCTGTAATAGGTATAAATGCTCAGAGCGATGTTGTCCTCTCATTCTACAAATCTCGTGCCACAAACCTGGGTTTACTGGATTAGGTGCTCAATTGCCAAATAATCTCTGAACACAGGGCATTGATCCTTATAATGACCCTCTTCTTTGCATTTTATACACCATGCTTATGATCGAGTTTCTTTGCCTTTTTTGAGATCTTGCAATTCCAAGGTCAAATTGGCTAGTTGATTCTGAATCTGTTGTACTCCTGCATGAGTATCTCCAATCGGCGAAGCTTCCAACTTCATCGCAATCTCCAATGCTTTAGATTGAGTCGCAATTTTTTGTTGTGTCAAAGGTAACCTAATATGTGGTAGTAGCGCAACTATGAATCATTCCTTATGTTTCTCTAGGGGTATATTAAAGCTTACTTGACCCATCAACACCTCGAATCAGTAATCCAACTCCCACACAGATTCAATCGCTATCTGTTTGATTTCTTTTAGCTCTGCGATGCACTGCGATTCTAATTTCAGCTTCTTGAATTTTGATACTAGTGCTTTCTTAATTTCATCCAATGAAGCAGTCAGATTAGTCACCATGTGGAGTATTTCACATACCATGTTAGTGCTTTTTCTCACAGCATCGTGACAAGTTGCACCTTCTTGACATCGTCACTAGTCATTTGTCTTGTTGTCTATACTGAATCAACAACAAATCATAACTGGTCAGGATCCTCTGATCCCAATCCTTTAAAAATAGGTACCTTAATGTCATCGGCCATTTTCCTTATCAAGGGGCTAGGCAGAGGGGGAGGGGGAGGGGTGTAGGGGAAATATGGGAAGGGGGATACGGGATAAGGGGAGTAGATGGGTGGGGAATCCCAAAGATGCCATAATTCTTCTCAACTCCTAACTTCGATGCGCCTTCAGGATGGGATGGGGAATGTGTGGGGTTGTAGGATTACTCATTTCTTCTTTGCTCTCAGATCCTCCTAAAAAGGGGATATAGTTAGTCTTAATAAATTTCTTAGATTTACGATCTAATCTATATCATTTTCCACTTCGCATAGACTTTGGTCCCAGTTCAGACTTATTCCCTTTTCGTCCAAACATTAATCTGACTACATTTGTAAAATCCCCTTTTCACGTAATAACACCTTAATCTAGAAGTTAAAATATCTTAAGAGCTTATCGTGCATTCCTTTCAAAAAACTTCATTCAGCCTCGTTATACGACACAATCGCATTTATTGCGAACTCAGTGATAAATCCTCCCAAAATGCTATCGATCTAGAAATCAACAGCTCTTAAGATACTATTATTGGCATTCTTGAGTCGTTGTATCAATTAAGGATTCCACTCCTTAGGTTTGTCTCCTTTAAAACAAGTCTTATGCTCGGTCAGCTTAGATACCCACTCGAATAGTTCAATGTGGAACAAACCAAAGAATATTTCATATTTCTCTTTGAAGATATACTTATGCAACCAATCTTCAACCGATAATCGAGGGATTTTGTTCTCTTTTTCTACAAATTCTCTTTCTTTCTGTTCAACCCACTCCTGGATTTCTTTCTTCGATAGACACCAAAAAATATCCCTTAAGTAGATCCCGGTCCCGAAAATGGAACCATTTGTTGGTTTAAGGGGGCTTGACCCAAGTTCGGAGTGTACTGCACACCACAAAACCCTCAACCATTGGCCCTTTCGACAACGACTTGCAAGAAGATCGTAGTCTCACCCGAAGTGGTTATGGGAGGTTGCAAAACTAGGTTTCTATAGCCAGAGGGATATCCGCATTATGGCACCCGTGTATTCACTTATATTTTATACCTATCTACAACCTTGTATACATAAATAACTTTTTGTTGATGGTTAACTTCACAGATTTGCACTTATCGCCTAAACATATTTGAAAACAACATAACATGTATTCTTTTGAATAATTCAATAAGCATGCATGTCCATATTTATAACAATAGATAATGACCACAGAAAGATGCACACTACTTTTCCAAAACTTCTTCTTTATTAATAAGGATCTTCAATACATACACTTCTCTGACCTGCACACCCAGTTGCAAGTGGTATGCGCACTTAGCTGCAGACTCTTCCAAGGCCTCCGCACACTCAGCTACGAAGCCTTCTCAAAATTATAGACCCAAGATAGAAAATATGATCAATTTATGAATTCTATCTATTCTTAGCTATATTCAACAAAGTATTACATCTTATTTATATAGATTTCCTTACTATAAGGCTTTGGTCCACATACCATGGATCCGGAAAAAACAATGGAATAATAGCTAAAACTCTTTACAAAATAACAGACTTTGACCCACCCCAAAGCCCCTAGACACTATGTGATGAATAGAACTTCAGAATCTTTGTGAACTTCACTCCTCAAAATGCGGAGTCTTTGACCAAAACTTGGACCAAGTTGGGTTGTGCCCAATAACTCCCTTGCTCCCAGAGTGACAATGTCCTTTCTAACCTCCATGGGAGCAGAATCGAAGAAGTTTGCAATTGATTCCCACCTTAATAGCCTATAGTGGTTGGATGAAGACACACCCCGAGCACCCCCCATGTGACTGGACAATATTTGACGAGGGGCCATGTGATCTTGAAACCTATATTTAACATAGAAGACAATTTTTTGCACTGACTGAATTAACTGACCACGACAGGCAATTGGAGAATAGGACACCTCTGAAGCAAAAAAGGCCAAGTTATGGTTAATAGATGGAGTGAAATTCCCCACTTCTACAACAAACCATAATTCATCAAGAAGCCTTTGAAGGAATAGTTTCTAACCACAAAGGACGTACATTCCCTTACCTATCAAAACTGTGGACTGACACAATTCACTAGAAATCGTTAAGGCAAGAAGAGCAGATTGTATGGCACCTTGGGATGTGAAAATTGACCCAGGGATAACAATATTATGGACTAATTTAGAACCAGGTGGAGAAGGATCCGTGATACCATACTCCACACACTAGTACAAGACAGTGAAATGAAATCCCAGAGGGATCGAGGGACTGAGGTGCCACCGATTGAAGGACAACAACCAATTCAAAGGAGGGTCTAGACCTTGTATTGTGTAAAAATATCATTAAAAACATCGACCAACTAGATGAACCCAAATATGTTGCATGGAAAATTTTGGACTTATAAAAAAACGTTATTGAACACAATGACAAGCAATGTTGAAGCATGAATTGTCCAAACCCTCCCAGAATCTCGCGTAAAACCAGCAATGTAAACAACCTTCCTTTAACAATGAAACAACCAACTAAGAAAAAAATACGTAAACAAAAGTGTAGCACAAGAAAGTTTCCAAATACATTGACAACTCTTGTCTGTCGCCCTAAAACACTAGCAGAACTTATATATATAGTTTTGATCATAATATAACAATTACCTGGTAAGAGCCAAACTCTCCGCAATTTCTAGAATGACCGCCAAGTGTATTGCTTCCCCCAGGACTCCGCCATCCCAAGATAGTGTATCATGGTGAACTCATTAATTAACCTTCTCTAGATGTCAGATAAATTCCTTATGACATCCAATATGCCATAGGGGAGATGATCCATAGTTAAATCAACATATCAAATTGAGTGTCTAAAACCCTTGACATACTCAAAACCCTAAACTCCAATCCTCGTGCAATAAATTTGAAAGGACCTTGGTATTTCATTGTCCTAACTTGAGGCAAGGGTACGCCATGTGTGTCCCATGTGAGGCCAAGTGGAGAGCGAGGATCTTCCTCCAAAATTTTCCTCCACCTTCACCAAACAATAATTTTGCATGCCAATCATCACCTCAATCAAAAACCTATAATTGGAAAATTGATTCATACTCCTTTCTCATGTTTTGATGTCAGTAAGACACCCCCATCAGGGATCTTGGATCAACTAGGTGTTTACCATGTTTGACCCAATTCTTTATCTCCTAGAGATGATGTTGACGAGTCCACTCTAACCACTCCATATCCAGAGCTACATGTCTCTTATGGCTTCCCATGTTGGCTAAATACTCTGTTATACCTTCACTCCTCGTGTGTGTGGGAATAATATAGTCAAAAGTGATAAAAAAATCTTTGATATTATTTACCACCTCTTGGAGATTCCAACTACGAATTAGTTTCTCTGGCAGATGACCCAATAAAAGTTTGTTCACAACATTGAACACTATTTGCGATTCCTCATGAATCTATATCAAACACATCCCTTTCTTCACTATTATTTGCAAGCCTTTCTCTAATGCCCAAAATTTCGTAAGATTATTTATATCCTCCCGACACGAAAAATAAAAAACATGAATGTTATTCGATTTCTCATCCTGAAAATTTCCTCTGAAAGTTGCTTTACCTAGGTTACCTTTTGAGGTCCCATCAAAACTCAATGCGGTGAAGGCTTATGGAGGAGGTTGGAACAAACTATCCCCAGAGAATCCTTTATTTTGAGCCTTATGTGAAATAAGTACTTTGTTGGTTTAAATATTGAGTTATTTTATAATAAGCACCTCATTTTCATCCAATTTCTTGGCTCTCGATTCCATACCAAACACTAGCAATGTTTCTATAATATTTTTTATATCAATTCTTGCAACATTAAGATGGGTCAACATTTTCCTACAAATATCTCATATTCCTCTCCTTCGAAAGATTCCATAAGGAGAAACCTGTAATAGATGTCAAGCTTTCATTATTAGTAGATGCTTAAACTTTGCTCAAATCCATTCTTCCAACCAAGCCTTTATATTTGATGAAGTTGGTAAATCTCATTTAAAAATATGATGAACAAAATGCCACATTTTCTGAGAATGGGTACAAGTAATTAGTAGGTGACCTATTGTTTCCCTTGCTTGTACACATAATGAACACCTCGATGGTCCTTCAAAACCTTTCCTTTGTAGGAGATCCCAAGTTAACGTTTTCCCCCAAGTTATCAACCAAAGAAAGGTTGAAACTTTGGGCCATCCACAATTTTTCCAAATATTTACCCATAGATTTTTTCCCACCTAAGACTAGAATCCTAGTATTAAGGAACATGCTTCTCTTATAGAAAAGGCTCCATTTTTGTTTCTCCCCCACCGTAGCATATCCTGTTTGTTATCCTTCTGTTGTGAAAACAAATTATTCCCAAGGAAGAGATTCTATCGAGTTTTCACAATCACCTAATGTTTTCCATTGTCACCAACCATGTGGTGTATACACATATTTCCAATAATCTGCCACCTTAAAGGCTCCTTGGGATTTTGTTAGCATTTTGATATGGTTTAGGTTCATTTTTATTGCTAGAGGATGATATTGTTGCCATGAGTCCTCCCAAAATAATGTAGTATTTCCTTCTCTTATCTCCTAGAAGGAAAATTGTTTCACCAGATACTTTGTTTTGTAGGCCAAGTTCCAGACATCAAATCCTTTTATTTGTCCTTCAACTTGTAATCTGTCGAGCTGTGAATTCAGAGGAAAATACTTTCAATACTATTAACAATGTTGGACCCGCCAACATTTAAGGGGTCTTCCTGGTATGTAGTCTCAATTAGACTTCACATCGTTTGGGATGGAAGCCCCATCCAGAATATGGCCCGGTTTTCAGTTTCTTAAAGATTTTCCTTGGCTCTAACTATTAGCAAGAGAGAGGAATGAAAATGTGCCTTCGAAAAGAAAGTGAGTGTGCCTAGTGAGTGTTTGGTTGTAAGTGTGTCAAGGTTATTCTGCTGCGAAGGGAGAAAAGAAAGTAAGCCTCTAAGTGAGAGATAATAGTACCACCCTAGTAGAGACACACGCAACCAAGAAGGATCCGTCTAACATCTAGAAGAATAGTCCACAAAGATGTGACAGTCATTAAAACCAATCAACAAGAGATATTTGTCTAATATCCGACGGAACAGTCCACAAGGATGTGACAGTAATACTAACCATCACAGCACATTCTCAATATGATAAGTACTAAAATAACCAAAATTGTTCAACTACTTTAACACAGATGAAAGAAAACATGAATGAAAAACATCCACTGAGTAGTCTTACAAATATTCATAATCCATGCATGAAGGACGTGTTGGCCATGAGGCTTTTGATATTAAGTAAAAGTTTCAAGACACATGTATAAAATGAACACCAGTAGCTCTAATATTGGAGCATTGGAGCCACTCCTTGCTCCCCAAAATAACTAGCTAGTCTCTCTAATTCCTTGCAGGAGGAGCCAAGGTGAAAATTCCTTTGCTCATACAATAAGGATGTATATAACCATTGGGGTGATGTTTCACCTCCCTTGTGATTCTTTGACTACCATCATTACTATTTGACTTCCTATGACTTTTCGACTTTACATGACTCTTCATTTTCTGTACATGTCCTTTGGAATTTCACTTTACAATACATTTTTTAAAAAGAAATTACATAATCTACAATAATGATGTGGCATATGACAACTCATGACATGACACTACTAACATGGACTGCTTGATGACATGGCAATGTTAAGTCACTTTTGTTGTTTCTTGCTACATGTCTTCTTGAGGATGCCCTTTTATCCACCTCCTTATGGCTTAGAGTTAAGGAGTCTTCGTTGATATCAAGTCTTGAGTTGTAGTCGCAAACCGGTGTCCCATTGTCTTCTTTTGATTGATCAGCTTGCATAATTGGCAAAAAAGATGTATTTCAACACATGTCCCTTCTCCACCTCCTTCTTCATCATCCTGTCATGGTGTGATAGATTACTTGCATCTACAATTCGCTTACGACGAGACGAAATCAGTTTGATAAACCCCTAGTCTAAAATGGTGCATGTCGATCCACTTACAGAGTAGAAACCAAGTGGCCAGATGAGGGAGAGGCTAAATGAATGTGCAATTGCATAGCTCAAGCAATTATGGGTGAAGCTTGAGCCTTGAAATTGTGCAATGTGCAATTCAGGCTTGATTGGGCAGGCAGATTGCACATTTTTAGGACTCAATGAGCCAGGCTGAGGGGTTTTGCACTATTTCAGCCAATTGCGCAATTCTAGGAGGCAAATCAGACATAGTGATTGCGTAGCACAGGAGTTCAAGGGATGAGCTTGAGCTCATATATTGTGAAATGTGTAGTTGAGGCTAGGCTGGAGGGATGGATTGCACAATTCTTGTTAAAAATAGCAACAAGAAATTCCAATTTAATCTGTCCTTGAATTAAATTGTGAATTAAATCGAAATTCCATTCTCATAGCAACTTGTAATAGTAAACTAAGTTAAATTGACTTAGTTGGCTTAGGAAATTCGAGTTGGAAGTCTATCTAGAGTCATGTAGAGTGATACCTAAATTTTAGGGGCCCAGGTTGAGTTCTTTTGAGTTGTAATTAATTAACTCAGTCTAACTGAGTTATAGTCACTTAAATTAGTTCTAACTATTGGAGGAACTAGTAGGAGGTCTAGAAGTGGGGACAGGCACTAGTGCATCCTCAGTGACACACCAATTAACTAAATATTCACTCATAAATAATGCATGCATGTCAACTCAGAGGAAGTGCCAGTTGAGATTTGAGTTTAGGGACAACGTACTATCAGTAGTATAATTTTCCAAGTTGTATAGATGGTGCATACAATCAATTGAGGGCCTATGGATGGATTGTGTAGTCATGAGTGGAGAATTTCCCAATTAAATATGGGCTAATTCTCCCAGGAAATGTGCAAGGAAGTAGGGCATTGGCAGGTAGCATATTTAGCTAAGTGTTGGCCTCAGCTAGCTTGTGAGGTAGAGAGATAGATTGTACATGTGCAGGAATTGTTCGGGTTGAACAAGCATTGTATTTTCTTCTTAGATCTTCTCGTTAATGTAATATAGATAGTCGGGGTTTTGAGCAGTTGCTTTCCCCATAAAAATATTGTGTTATGTGCAATTGATATTCTTTCTTTTCTTCTTATTGTTTTCATTGATCAATTTTGATTTCCGCTAAAGATTAGAGTAGATTCTTATCTTGTGTTTTAGCATATCACATAAGATGTTGAATCTACAGAAAAAATCTACTGGTATCGGAGCTTAAGGCAGTATAGAAGAGGAAATTTGTTTTTTTGTTTTTTTTTTTTGTTTTTTTGTTTTTTTGTTTTTTTGTTTTTTTGTTTTTTTGTTTTTTTGTTTTTTTGTTTTTTTGCAGGTGAAATCGACTTTGCAAGTTCATACTTTAGAGCCAGCAATATATCATTCTATGGTTTGAGACTTGAGTATGCCTTGGAGGGCAGATCAAATTGCATAGCTTGGAAGGACAGGATGGAGGCAATGCTGGGAGACAATGGCCTCAAGGAATTTATAGATCATGATATTCCTAAGCCCCCAACATCTGATGCTAAAGATATGGTTGAATGGAGAAAGTTTGTGGAAAAAATGAGAAGGATTATCCTGGAAGGAGTTCAAGATCACATTGTCTTGAATCTCCATGGTAAGGACACTCCACTTTCAATTTGGAAGGTGTTGACGAACTTGTTTCAAAATAGCAGTGACCATAGGAAGTTGGCACTGAAGGACAAACTCAGAAATATCAAGATGGAGAAGGGTGACTCAATTCTGAAGTACTTTACCAAGTTCACCCAATGTCGGGATGAGCTTGGAAGTGTAAAGATTACTGTTGTTGAAGATGATATGGTGAGCCTAATACTTCTAGGACTTCCCAAGAGCTGGCACAGTTACCAGGACTTTGTTAATGGGAGGGAGAAGATACCAGAGTGGGAGCGGTTGTGGTCTGACTTGGTACAGGAAGAGATTCGGTGAAACACTAGAGACGGATCCTCATCAAAGCATGATGATGAGGATAATTGTGCCTTAGCGGGTAAAGAAAGGAAAGGGAAGGGGAAGTCATCCAATTCCAAATCAGATTCTTGTCATGGCAGCAAGAAGAAGGACATGTCAAAATTCAAGCACTTTCACTGTCACGAGCTGGGACATTTTGCCACAAAGTGTCTGCTTAAGAAGGTTGGTAAGAATCCCTCAAGAGAAGTGGTAGGTGAGGCTCTTGCTTCACAATTAGAACTGGACTTTACGCTCATCACTTGTATGGTGTCATCGATGATGGGTAGTGTGTGGTACCTGGATAGTGGAGCTTCTTTCCACATGACTGGTAATAAAGATCTCTTCAATAATTTTGAGGAGAAGGATCTCCAAATGCATATCGAGATGGGTGATGATGGGAGGTAGACCGCTACTGGGATCGGTACAATTGCCTTTCAGAGGGAGTCAGGTTCTCCCCTCACTTTGCGAGATGTTATGTATGTTCCTGGTTTGAAGAAGAACTTGGTATCTATTGCCATATTGGAGGATAGAGGCTATGATGTGATATTTAGTAAAGTAAAGGCATTCCTTCATCAAATAGCCACTAGACAGGCGAAGAGGATAGGGATTTGAGTGAAGAATATCTACAAGTTGGAGGAAGAATATTGTGTTTCCTTGAGCATGAATGTAGAGAAGGTGTAGAGTCGAGACATCTGTGAGTTGTGGCATAGGAGTTTGGGTCACTTGCACCATGCCACTTTGAAGATCATGCAGCAAATTTCTATCGGTATTCCCAAGGGTACAATAGATCAGTAGACACATGCAAAGGGTGTACATTGTGAAAGTACACCAAAGCTTCATTTCATGACAAAGACAGTTAAGCACACGCGATCCTCGATCGAGTTCACTTAGATGTGTGTGGACCGTTCTTGACAGTATCCGCAACCAAGAACAGTTATTATGTTATATTTTTTGATGATTTTTCTCATAAGTGTTGCATCTTCTTCATGCAAAAGAAAGATCAGACTTTTGCAAATTTTTATGAATTTAAAGCACTGGTCAAGAAATATACTAGGAGGAAAGTTAAATCTCTCAAGAGTGATAATAGTGGGGAGTATGTGTTGAATGAGTTCAAAAACTTTTGTGCAGTAGAAGGCATTTGATAAGAGTTGATAGCACCTCATAACCCACAATAGAATGGGGTGGATGAAAAGAAAAACAAAATCATTGTAGGAGCAGCATGGGTGATGTTGGATGATCAGGGCCTACCATTACACTTGTGGGCTTAAGCATCCAACATAGTAGTTTATTTGTATAACAGAAGCCCTCGTCGATTTCTTGGGATGAGTACACCAGAAGAGACTTTTTCAGGGAAGAAACCAGATGTCAGACACTTCAGGATTTTTGGTTCGTCGGTCTACTGCCATGTAACCAAATATGCATGGAAAAAGCTTGAGCCAACATCTTAATTTGGAATGTTTGTGTTGATTTGGGAGAGCATCTGATGTGCTCTAGCCACGAAATTTGGTGGAGAGGTTAGGGTACATGAGATATCCAATACCCAGAAAGGGTTTGGGTAGATTCTAAACAGTTTGGGAGATATTAAAATAATTAATATTTTTAATGGAGTCCCTAAGTCTAAACTTAGGGAAATTAAAATATTAATGTGAATTAATGTAAAATTGTGTTAGAATGGTCCCAAAAACACGGATCAAGCCATATCTAATCTTAGCCATCGATTAGGGACTTAATCTCAGACGTTGATGTGTCAACAAGAAAAGTATAAGGGGAGGCTTGAGGGTCACTTGGAGAATACACCAAGAGATCAAGATTTTGACTTTCTGGGGCTAGGTTTGCTGAGAAAGTTGAGAGAGTGATCTGGAGTTGCAGCTGAGGGGTAGTGAATATAGAAGCAGAGGGGCAGAGATAGTGCCGGGGGGATCAATGCAGCAACCAGGAAAGCTGACGTAGAGGATAGAAGCTAGAACTGTCGGCAACAACCGGAACTATCGAACAGCCGGGAAAGCTGACGCAGAGGATAGAAGCCAGAACTGTAGGGAATATCCAGAACTGTCGGGAACTGCCAGAATAGTTGGGGAAGCTGACACAGAGGGTAGAAGACGAAACTGTCGGGAACAACCAAAACTGTTGGGAACTACCAAAACTACTAGGAAAGATGACACAGAGGGAAGAAGAGGCTGACGCAATCCCTAGAGGTTGACACTGGGGTTTCGTGGGGCAGATTGGAGCTATAGAGATGCCGAAGTGTTTATCTAGGGTTTCAGCCGAAATATTTGCTTCTAAGTAGATAGGTGCTACTGCCAAGATTTTTCTCTGTTGCGTGAGCCGAATTTGGCACCCAGATTGTATTCTGAAACTGCTTAATAAATCAAACCCTCAGATAACTGCACCAATTTTCCCGCATTGGGTTTTTCTCAGGACATTAGTCCAAAAACAACAGTGTCACTTGTGTGCTTGTTTCTATTTCCTTCAGTTGGTGATCTGTAATATGTTGAGCATGTACTTGTATTTATTTCCAGTATTTACATGGTAAATAACTTGTTAATTAACAGAACAAGTAGGTAGGAATAAATCAGTAAAGTGCATGAAGGGTTTCTAACGTGTCAAACTTAGAAATTCCAACATGGTATCAGAGGGTGGTTTTAGATCACAGGAGAACTGAGGACATCAGCTGAACAGAGTAGCAATAGTAGAAAACAATTGTCCCGAGTGACAGAAGTAGTTCCTAGTAGAGTAGTAGCAAGGAAGGGGTGACGCAGTGCCTGCGTCATCAAGATTGAGCCAGGAAGAGGCAACGCAGAGGCTGAGGGAGGCAAAGGCAGGCTCACGCAAAGCGATGTAGAGGCCAGGATGGCTAATGCAGTTGGCTGAGGAAGTTACTTTGCCGGTGTCAGGACTGTGCAGAGCCTAGGAGCTCTCACCTTCAGGTTACTAGGGTTTAGGAGGCTATGGGTAAGCTGCAGAGTGGAGCTAGTGGGGAATTGTAGTCAGAACAATACCTAATAGGGCAAGGCCAAGGAGGAGGGAGTTGCTACCAAGGGTTTCTAGCTGAGAAATTTGGATCAGTGGTGCAGTTGCACAAACGATCAGAGTAGGGGTTTCCAGGAGGGAAATCAAGGCTCAGAGGGAGTCACATCGAGAACTTCCAAGAGGGAAGTAGAAGAGAAACATGATACTACATGGAGTAAGAGACCAGGACAGACTGGATAGAGCCTCAAAATTCGCAGTCTGGAAGGCCGGAATCTTATCCGTACTTGAAAAAAATCGTGTCAAGCACTTCGCCTTGAGGATGATAGCGATCCTAGTTGACCTAGCTGATAACGACAAGTACAAGGAGGAAATGGCGAGGGCCAAGAGAATCCTTGATGGGGTCAAGGACCATGTAGTACCACACATTGTCAAGAAGGAAATGACAAATGAGATGTGGGAGACCCTAAAGAAATTGTACTAGCATACTTCTGTGCAGAGAAGGATGTTCCTAGAAAATCATTTGCGGTCATACCAGATGAAGAAAGGGGAACCGATCGACACCTTCCTCGTCGACTGAATGAGATCCAGGATCAGTTGACTTCCATAGGGACCATGCCGAATCAGGAATTGATGGTGAGAATAGGCCTGAACGTAGTCTCAGAAGACTGGGAGGTATTTTTCCAGAGTATACTGGGTAGAGCGACCCTTCCACATTGGGAGGAAATGTGGGCAGATCTTCGCTGAGAAGAGATCAGGAGGCTAAGCAAGGTGGGAAGCAGCGGTAAGGGGATCAGAGTCAAGAAGGAGGAGGAGGAGGATGTTTCCCTAGCATCTGAGGGAAAGCAAGAAAAACGAAAGAAGAAGGACCTCTTCAAGATCAAATGCTTCCATTGTGGAGAGTTGGGTCATTATGCGACCCAGTGTCCAAGGAAGAAGAACAAGGGAGAGGCCTCCGAGACCAAGGCAACGCCAGTAAGGGAAGAGTAGGAAGTGGAGACAAATGATGATTGTGCCATGAGTACACACACGCCACTTGAGCAGAATTGGGAGACATCGAGCTATAGTCAGACGGACTACAGGTGATGAGGGGCGAGATCCTCAACGTACCTAGCCTCTTGGATTAGAACATGCTATGGAAGCCCCAAAGAGGAGTAGCAGGACTAGCGGATGAGGGTAGAGATGGATGTGGATGAAGCGACAGAGAGAGATACATTGCAGAATTCCCAAGATAGCGCGAGGCTAGCAGGCTGCAACAGTGCGAGAGGCACGAGATGTTGCACCAATGTAGGATGGCACAGAGAGGTGTGCAACACTGCGAGATGTAGGGAGTTGTTGCAACAACACAGAGGTCAAAGAGGGAGCACTTGTCAGCAGTAGAGGGAGCTTTAGCATCAAGAGTACATTATCTTGACAAAGAAGTTAGAGTTGGGAGATTAGTTACTTACTTCTCAGCAATTGAGTTGTAGTGTAGCAGTTAGCAGTGGTAGTGCTATAGGTAGCACGATGCAACATGATGAGAGGAGATGCAGTGCAGACGCAGCAGTGATAATGGAAGGGCCATGGGTAGCAGCACGATGTAGAGGGAGTTGTCGTACAGATGCAGCAATGGCAGTGGAAGACCTACGGGTAGTAGTATAGGATGCAGCAGTGTAGAGGATGTTGGGTAGCAGGCCTAGCATTAGCACAAGGATCGATGTCGGATGATCAAGGTAATATTAAGTGAGGAGTATTGCTAAAGCAAAGTCCTCTCTAAGAGGGAGTGTTGATTTGGGGTAGCATCAAATGTGCTCTAGCCACGACATTTGGTGGATAGGTTAGTGCACATGATATCTCCAGTACCCAGAAAGGGTTTGGGCAGATTCTAAACAGTTTGGGAGATATTAAAATAATTAATCTTTTTAATGGAGTCCCTAAGTCTAAACTTAGGGAAATTAAAATATTAATGTGAATTAATATAAAAATGTGTTAGAATGGTCCAAAAGACATGGATCAAGCCAGATCTAATCTTAGCCATCAATTAGGGACTTAATCTCAACTGTTGATGTCTCAACGAGAAAAGTATAAGAGGAGGCTTGAGGGTCACTTGGAGAACACACCAAGAGATCAAGATTTCAACTTTCTAGGGCTGGGTTTGCTGAGAAAGTTAAGAGAGTGATCTGGAGTTGCAGCTGAGGGGCAGTGAATACAAAAACAGAGAGGCAAAGATAGTGCCGGGAGGATCAGTGCAGTAGCCGGGAACGCTGCCTCAGATGGCAGAAGCCGGAACTTCCGGGAACAGCCGGAACTGCCGTAACAGCCGGGAAAGTTGACACAAAGGGCAGAAGTCAGAACTGCCAGGAACAACCGGAACTGCCGAAATAGTCAGGAAAGCTGACACAGAGGGTAGAAACCGGAGCTGTCAAGAACAACCGAAACTTCCAAGAAAGCTGACACAGAGGGCAGAAGAGGCTAACACAGTCCCTAGAGGTTGACGTTGGGGTTTCGTGGGGCAGATTGGAGTTGTGGAGGTTCCGTAGTGTTTATCCAGGGTTTCAGCTGGAATATCTGCTTCCGAGTAGAGAGGTGCTACTACCGAGATTTTTCTCTATTGGGTGAGCTGGATTTGGCACCCAAATTGTATTCTGAAACTACTTAATAAATCAAACCCTTAGATAGCTGCACCGTTTTCCCACACTGGGTTTTTCCAGGGACATTAGTGCCAAAAAAAAGGTGTCACTTGTGTGCTTGTTTCTATTTCCTTCAGTTGATGATCTGTAATGTGTTGAGAATGTACTTGTATTTATTTTTGGTATTTACATGGTAAATAAATTTTTAATTAACAGAACAGGTAGGTAGGAATAAATCAGTAAAGTGCATGAAGGGTTTCTAACATGTCAGACTTAGAAATTCCAACAATTTGTGGGTTACACTGATACACCTCACAACTATCGGGTGTACCTACTGAACAACATGGTGATAACTGTTCACAGAGATGTAAAATTTGATGAAGAGAAGGTCATGAGATGCTCCCTTGAGAAGGAGCTTCAGCTACATGTGGTTGGGGAGCTTCTAGCTCCAAAGGAGGAACCTCAGGATGATGTGGAGTGGTCACATGCAGAGGATTAGGGAGTGGAGACACCCACTCATGCAGATTCTTCCAAATATGGGATAAAACGCACCAGAGAGGCTCACAAGTTATTGCATGATGCTAGAGAGAATGTGGGAGCACCCACATCACAGCGCAAGCAGAGGAGGTCATCAGAGAGGTACACTAGCTACATGGCTCTAATGAGTGAATGTGTAGATATTGAGCCATCCTCTTTTGAAGAAGCAGTCCAACAACTGGTTTGGGTTGATGCCATGGTTGAGGAGTATGACTCCATTTTCAGGAACAGTGTTTGAGTTGCGGTCCCAAGACCAGTAGACAAATGAGTGATGAGTTCCATATGACTTTATAAGGTAAAGCAAGCAACGGATGGTAGTGTGGAGAAACACAAGGCTAGGTTTGTGGCTAGAGGGATTTCTCAGGTGGAGGGGATTGATTATGATGAGACATTTTCACCTGTAGCAAGGTACTCATTAATCAGATCCATTCTAGCACTTTCAGCATAGATGGGATGGAAGATACATCAGATGGATGTAAAGACAACATTCGTCATGGCATGATTGAGGAAGAGGTGTATATTGAGCAACCTGATGGATTTGATATCTTCAACAGAGAGTCACATTTGTGCCAACTCAAGCGAGCATTGTATGGACTGAAACAAGCACCTCGTGCTTGGTACACCAGGATCAATAGCTATTTCACTGGGTTGGGCTTCACCAAAAGTGAAGCAAATGCGAACCTTTAACATATTGTGGTTGAAAGCAAATCGCAGATTATTGTTTTATATGTCGACAATTTGATTATGATATGTGATGATAATTTGATCAAGTCTTGCAAAAAGGATCTTGCAATAGAGTTCGAAATGAAGGACTTGGGGTTGATGCACTAATTTATGGGTATGGAAGTATGGCATCAATGAGGAACTTTTTGTTTCTCAGGGCAAGTATGTCAAAGAGATACTCAAAAGGTTCCACGTGGAGAGTAGTAAACCCATGGAGGCTCCTCTAGTTGGAAACTGGAGGAAGGAGAATGCTTCTTCCGGTGAAGTAGTGGAGGCTACTATTTACAGGCATCTTGTGGGTTCACTGATGTATTTGGTGAACCGATTGGACATTTTTTATGCAGTTAACCAGCTTAGTCAAGCAATGGTTAAGCCAACCAAGTTGTATTGGAAGGCAGCCAAACATGTGTTGAGATACGTCAGAGGAACTATTCAATATGGTCTTTGGTACAGATGGACAGAGGGAGTGAAGCTTCAAGGCTTCACCGATGTATATTGGGTAGGGATTCCACCCAAGAGGAAGAGCACATCAGGTGGGATCTTCAGTATTGGGTCAGTAATTGTTTCTTGGTACAACAAGAAATAGACATCAATTGCACTCAGTTCAACAGAAGCAAAGTACATTGTTGCTAGTCAAGTAGCTTGTGAGGCTATCTAGATGAGGAAGATTCATGTTGGTTTGTTTGGTCAGTAGATGCATCCAAATGTGATTTACTGTGACAATCAAAGTTGTATCAAACTCTCTGAAAGTCTAGTTTTCATGATCGGTCCAAGAATATTGATATTCAGTATCATCATCTTCGATATTGTGTGCGGAGGAGAATTATGTTGTTGGATTATCTTCCCACAGAAGAGAAGGATGCATATATTTTGTCAAAGGCCTTGTCAAGATGCAAATTCAAGTGTCACAGAGGCAAGATTGGGGTAGCAGATAATCCCTTTCTTGTTGAGAGGGAGTGTTAAAAATAGCAACAAGAAATTCTAATTTAATTTGTCCTTGAATTAAATTGTGAATTAAATCGAAAATCTATTCTCATAGCAACTTGTAATAGTTAACTAAGTTAAATTGACTTAGTTGGCTTAGGAAATTCGAGTCGAAAGTCTATCTAAAGTCATGTAGATTGATCCATAAATTTTAGGGGCCCGAGTTGAGTCTTTTGAGTTGTAATTAATTAACTCAGTCTAACTGAGTTATATTTACTTAAACTAGTTCTAACTGTTGGAGGAACTAGTAGGAGGTCTAGTAGTGGGGACGGGCACAAGTGCATCCTTAGTGCCACACCAGTTAACTGAATATTCACTCATAAATAACTCATGCATGTTAGCTCAGAGGAAGACCCAGTTGATATTAGATTTCAAGGACAATGTACTATTAGTTGTATCATTTTCCGAGTTGTACAGATGGTGCATGCAACTAGTTGAGGGACTATGGATGGATTATGCAGTCATGGGTGGAGAAATTCCCAATTAAATATGGGCTAATTCTCCCAAGACTTTTGCAAGGAAGTAGGGGCTTGGTAGATAGCAGATTTGGCTAAGTGATGGCTTGAGCTAGCTTGTGAGGCAGAGAGATAGATTGTACTTGTCCAAGAATTGTTCGGGTTGAACAAGCATTGTATTTTCTTCTCAGTTCTTCTATTTAATGCAATATAGATAGTCGGGCTTTTGAGCAGTTGCTTTCCCTAGAAAAATATTGTGTTATGTTTTTTTGGTATTCTTCCTTTTCTGATTATTGTTTTCATCAATCAATTTTGGTTTTCGCTGAAGAATAGAGTAGATTCTTGTCTTGTTTTCTAGCATATCACATAAGTTGTTGTATCTACATCAAAAATCTAAAATTATGGGGGCCAAAGTTTTAGCTTGAGCACTGGAACTGCGTATTTCACAGTCCTAAGAGGGAAGAACTATGCATTACACAATATCAAGGGGAAAGGTTATAGATTGAGTGTTGGAACTGCTCAATGCTGTAGTTGAGGAAGGTCGGATGAGGCTAAGTTGCTGGGGAATTCATGAAATTTGGCTAAGTGTGGGATGAGTGAGTTGGTGTGAACAATGATATGAATTGATTGTGATCACACACTTGGAACACTTGATGACACAACAACATAGATCATCCAGGATATATGAACAATATTTTTCCCTATGTGCGACACCATAGATATACTTTGTGACGACCATGATGACACTTGTGCGACAGTGCTTAAAAATTTCGAAATGAGTACGACATATGTTTACATGGTTATATAAACTCATTTTCACAAAGATAATCACTTGAAACCACCAAAACAAGTGTATACACATTGCACAACAGTTGACATGTGAAAATATGACATTGTTCCTTTCTTGAAAAATGGACCAAAACACTTAGAGAAAAAACATCGAATGGATCTCAATGTTTGCGACAACAATATACATGATATGCTCTGAAATTTGGTGCAAGCCAAAATTTTGGAGGGTGTTGTAACAGTGACAACACTTGGTGACATATTGGTAGAATTCCAACTTCTCTATCTTGGTTGACATTTTTGTGCAGGATATTAATTCTTCAGGGTGTATTGATTCATCATGCAGATCACTTTAGCTTCCCCACTTACCCTATGAATAAACATGGTCCCCTTGTTTCCTTTCTCAATTGAACACAAGCATAAGATTCAGCAATATTGCAATTTTTTGAAATGAAAACGTAGTGAAGTTCGCAAGCTTTAGATTTTCAGAGTACATTTTTCATCTTTAGTGTTGCTCCGCTGCTAGAAGGCCTAAACAATACCCTGACTGAGTCACTACATGAACACAAACATTGCTCCACTGCCAGCGAGCCTGGATAGTACCCTGACAGAGTTTCTTGCTTCACCTCTCTGCATAGGAAGCCTTTCTCTTCTTTCTCCTTTATTTATATATTTAAAGAGTATTGTGCATTGGTGCTTATTCATTTGGTGGGCAGAAGAGGGATCTCGACTTATTGAGAGTAGGAGAGGTTGTTCCTTCATAGAAGAATATAGAAACCTCTGATTTAGGTTTGCTCGTTTAAATTTTTTGTCATTTCCTCCTCTACTAATTGGATAAACATGAAAGTATTGAAACATAAGAATCAAGTGTGGCATAAGGTTTCTAGAATAGACACAAGGATAATGGTTTGACTAAAACTCTCCTCACGGATGAATTGTATTTTCCATCAGAACTTCATCGACCAAAATATGTGACCACAATAAAGAAGGAGGACAAAGGTTAGCCAAATTTTGTAGTGTCACAAGACTCTTTTCAATTCAACCACACACAAATAAGCTGGAAAACGTGTCCACACACGACACTTATTTACACAAATGAAAACAAGAAACAAGACCAAAAAAAAAACTAGAAAGAAAAGAAACTATGTATATAGGGCAGGGCACAACCCAAGATCATCATTGAAAATAATTTTTTAAGTCTTGGCCATTAACAAGAAGAGAGTCAATCTTCCCGTCTAGTGACTACAGACGATATCTTTATTGGCCAAGTTTTTTGTGTATGGTGAACAGTCTCATCCACGGGGATTGGAAATTAGTGTGTTTGCCTTTGTCCTCATGGGATTTGTCCCACTTCAGGACTAAGTCACCCACATTGAATTCATTCTCCCAGGCAGACATCTTTTCGAACCAACTATTGATATGACTTTGGTGAAGTGAAAATTTTTCTTTTGCTTTTTTCCTTTCTTCCTGCAGCTTGTGAAGGGTGTTTATCCTACGTTGAACCAATAAGCAAGGATTGCCATGGGAATCTTGTGAAAGTTGAAGGGAAGGTAGGTAGATGTTCCAGGGTAGGATGGCTTCTTTTCCATACACCAAGAAGTAAGGAGACATATTTAGAAAGGGTTTTGGCATGACTCAGATAGCCCATAAGGCATTCACAAAAGTGGAGCTCTAGTTCCTCTGTTCAGAGAAAATGGTATTTTTGATAATGCAGATGAGTTTCTTGTTTGTAGACTCAGCAATCCCTATGGGTAATAATTAGTTGAATGTTTCAATATGATTCCATTTTCAAATGCAAAATCATATAATTTTAATGATGAGAAATATGTTGCATTGTCAAAAACAAGTGAAGTTGGAATGTTAAACCTGGAAATGATATTCTCCTTAAGGAAGTTGATGACTTCCTGATCATTCACCTATTTGAGTGGAACTGCTTCTATCCACCGCATCTATGGTAGTAAGAATTTAGTGGTGTTGCTTTGACAAGTGTGGAAAATTTTCACCAATCACATCTAAGCCCCATTATTGAAATGGTTCTTCCATTGTAATCGTCTACGATGGGGCAGCTGACTTCTTTCCTTTGTCGACACATCTTTGACAGAATAGACACTTGTGAGAAAGGGCATGATCATATTTGAATAATGTGGGCTAATAGAAACTGGCTTGCATAACCTTGTGTGCAGTTGTGTCACCCACAAAGTGTTCCCCGGTTGGTCCATCATGGAGATCATGCAATACTCACTTTGAATCGTGCGCTTCCAACCACCTAAGAAAAACTCCATTATGGTGCTTTCTAAAAATAAATCCATGCACCAACTAGTAAGATAATGCTTTGATCCTTACTTCCCTCTTTTACCTTGCAGATAAGTGAGAGGGCAAGGTGCCATGCTCAAGATATTGGCGCACATCCGTGTACCAAGAGTTTGTTATGGTAGTGGGGGGAGCTCACTCAACATTATACATTTTGATTTCATGCTCCCATCCAAATGGATCTTCTTCTTTTGTGCCTACTGCTTTTGTTTCTAGCCAACAAAGACCATGGACCTTGATCATGTGAACTAGCTTGAATTCTATGTCATACTCCTACAAACCAGTCATCCAGTTCACTCTTCTTTCACCCAGCTCTTGTTTAACAAACAATGATCTGATTGTTGGGTGTAGCACAAAGATAATACAATGATTTTTCAAGAGATAAGGTTGGAAGTGCCTCACCACCTTTTAGACTGCATAAGATTGTTTGTTAATGGTGGGGTAGTTGAGTTTGGGTCCTTGAAGGTTGGCACTCATGAAAGATATTGTCCGCTCATTATTTTGACCATCCTTTTGTGTAAGCACAGTAGTGAGAGAAGTATCAGAAGTGAAAGTGTAGAGAAGAAAATATTTGTTGAAATCTAGGTTGTACAAAGTAGGTGTGTTTGTGATAGCTTGCTTGATACGGGAAAACACATCATTTTCCCTCTTATCCCACTTATATATCGCATCCTTCCTTACCATATTTTGCATGGGTTTCGTGATCTAAGCATAATCGAAGATGACTTTGTGGAGAAAAAATATCTTTCCCAAGAAGGACTGCATAGATTTTTTGTTTACCAGGAAGGGAATCTCCATTATAGATTTGACCCTTTCTGGCTCTACCTTAATCCCACTCTTCGCGATAATATGGCCCAAGAGATTACCCTTGAACACTGCAAAAATACTCTTCTTGGGATTAAGGGATATCCCGTATTTTCGACATTGCTCAAAAATTTTCTTCAGATGGCGTAGGTGGTCAAATATTCTCTTGGAAAACATAGTAACATTGTCCAGATATACCACTACGCTCTACCCGATCAGTCAGCAAAATACGATGTCCATTGCACATTGGAATGTTGTAGCAACATTTACTAGCCCAAATGGCATTCTTCTAAATGTGAACATACCTCACTTCATGTGAAATGTTGTCTTAATTAAGTCTACCAGGATTTGATACCAGAACCTGGTTGTAAACTGAATACCCATCTAGCAAAGAAAACATTTCTGACCCTGATACTGTTGGCAGTATCTGTTCCATAGATGACACAGGGTAGTTATCTTTATCTGAAGCATCGTTTAAGTTGTGGAAATCAACACTCAAGCAGATGTCCCCAGAATTCTTTCTTACTAAGGCTGGATTTGATTCCCAGGTCAAATGCCTCACTTTATATATGATCTGAGCATCCAGCAGTTTCCTTAACTCCTTTTGAATCAGAGGCTCAAGTGTCGGATGTACCTTTCGTAGCTTCTATTGGAAAGGCCTGACCCCATCTTTGATCGGAATAATGTGTTGGATTATTTACGTGTCATAAGTTTTGAGCTTGTTATACATCCACGCGAAAACATCTCGGTACTGCTTGAATAAGCAGATGAAAGCTTGTCACTCCTGTGGTGAGTAGCAAGTACCAAGATTAACAAAATTCAAATATTTTTTTGTTCCAAGATTTATTTTCTCATGTGACAAAGTTGAGCTATGGTTTTTTGTGTTAACTGGGCCTCTGAAGTTGTTTTTCAAGTCATACATATTTTCCAATGATACCACACCTTTCGGCATGGGGTTCTCTTTGTTTACGCAAGCTACATCTTGCAACACTTTCTCGTGCTTGTCTTCATCGATAGTTGCATCCTTGAATACATCAATGTTTTCCATAAAGTGAAATATTTTCTTGTCATCATTAAAAATGTGTAAATTAGAAATATTGTTAGGGGCAAATGCTTTATAAAGAATCTCTATAAAAAAAAAAAATCCCTAAGCGGTGATAACCTAGCAGCAGCATTTGCTAATGCATCTACAACTGCATTATGCATCCTAGGAACATAAATGATATTAAAAGTTTGGAAATGAGAAATCAGACACCATACCTCTTGTTGATAACCTTTTAGATGAGCTAACACATAGTGTATAGTATCACATACCTGTCGTATGACAATTTCAGAGTCACCTACTACTTTGAGAATTCCAACATTGAGGTCGATGGCCCTTTGTAAGACAAAGATGAGTGCTTCATATTCTACGGTATTATTCATGCACTCAGATTCCAAGTATATGGAGATCAGATGTTTTCTCTATCGCAGGTCTACCAAAATACAACTAACTCCAAATCCCTCTTATGTCTTCGAACCATTAAAATGCAATGTCCAAACATCATATGTACAAGGACTATGTACTACACTAATACTACTACTACTATTACTACTTACTGTACAAATGTCATTTTTGCTAGTTTGACTAGGAAGGAGTTCCAACTGTGTGGCAGGTGGGACTAAGGATGGTTGTGCAAGATAGTACCCCAGATTAGTTTCTAAGAATCAATTTTAGAAGATAAGATTTGCAAAATCCATATATTCATTTTTACCTTCGAAGGGAGTGAAAATATGTTTCATGTAAGGCTCTGAGTTAACCTGGATTTGATTGTTTATGCCCTTGTACGGAATCCATAAGTGTGACCATTCCATAGAAAAATACCCTTGTAATTTTATGGACCAATCTCTACTCAGCAATACACCGTATGCTTCCGGAATGTCCACAATTACTATATTTATACATTGATGAACTCGTTGATTAGATGATAAGCGTATAAACACATTTCTGATTTCACCAATAGCATGGACAAGAGTCTTGTCTAGTTGAACGATCTGTGCATATGTTTTATCCCATTTTGCATTGATTTATTTTCTACAGATAAAGGCGTTACGTTTAAAGATGCACCAGAATCAACTAAGAAATTGTACACATTATAATTAAAAAATTCAAATGTTAACAAAAATAGAGGGCAGAGTGTATTTGCATCCAATTTTAAAGCATTAAGTATGGATTCTAAGGAAGCAAAGGACTTACCATATCCCTTCTACGAAGAAGCATTGCTACCTGAGGCGGACTGTTCGAGTGTGCAGACAAGCAGTTCCAGCTGGCTCACGATCTTTGCAGTTCAAAGAGTGAGATATTTGCGTGAGCTTTCTTCATATCTTCTACTATGTTGTAATCGAGTGTGGGAGACCTTGTCAAAGTGTCTAGAAGAGTTTCTTTATCTTCTACTTCTGGATTGATGGGCTTACTTTTGTTGTTGGCGGAAGTACTTTTCATTGTAGCCACATTGCCAGACTTTCTCTTAGTGTTCCAGGATGAGTTGACGGGCGGTGTGATCTTCCTTAGTAAATTCTATTTCAATTTCTGCTTCATCAATTCTCATCTGGAGGTCAGCCCTTGGCTTCTCAAGTTGTATCGAGTGTTCTGTTGTTGATCCAAACCCTCACTCTGTGGTTATTTTTCATAACTCTTCTTCTCAGCTGCAAAAACACAAATAATTGTATTCACTATGTGTCTGACATTCATGGTTTTTTCATTTGTAGCATTCTCTTCCCTTTCTTATGTCGGCTCAGTTTGGTCATCTGAAAGCATTGTATCAATGAGATATTTTTTTCTTTTTTTTTATGAAACGAACAATATTGGTCCATGCCCATACTCTCAACATTTATCACAACATTCGAGCTCTGCACAAACTTGGTTGATTGGTTGTTGCTACTTCCGAAGTCATCAACCCTTCTCAAAAAGTTGAATTTAGGAGGCTTGATGTTCACAGTGATCTCGCTTGACCTTTGTTTTAAATCTACCAATTCATTGGACAAAGACTTGACAGTGCAGGTCAAGCTCTCAAGATCGGTTTCTTCTTTCTCCTTGGCCTTACTTATGGAGGCCTGAGACCTTTTACCCATGTCTTTGGAGTCCTTTGTTGGTTCATCATCTGCAATGACTCCAATCACACACAATTCCTTTTCAACTACAATCGCTTCTTCATAATTTTTGACTAATGTTGGGTTCACAATTCTTTTCAAGAACTGTGAAATGCTTATAGGCAAGGTAGGTGTGTAGTAATCGATAGTGTGGAGTCGTGAGGTTTTTTGTTTGTGGGAAATATATTCAATATATGATTAAACCTAGGATTGAAATTCTTCACATTCTCTTTCTAATCCATCTTAAGTATTCCCAACTCTCTTAACAACATGGTGGGGGTTTTATCATCATCAAAATTCTCAAGAAACAATTTCTTAAAACCCCTCCAATTCTAGATTGAGTTCGAAGGAAGGTTGTGATACCATATAGTTGCCTTGTCATTTAAGGTACATGAAAAAATTATACATGAAAAATCATCGTAACTTACCTCAATAATTTGCAGATGCAAGTAAAATTTGTCCAAGTGGTCCTTTACCTTCATTGCTTTGTCAGGGTCATACTTTGTTAACAGCTTCTCCAAGTGCCTTGACATCTTTTGTAACACACCCAGTGGTGCAAGTGGGCCCTAATTCATCTAGTTCAGATCTTGGTTTTCCATATCTTCGTCAATGTTTTCCTCCTATTCGTCATAATATGATGGATCTTGTTCTTCTTCTTCATTGCCTAACCCACAGAAAGGATCGTATGAGAGTACAACGTTGTCATCATCGTCATCATTACAATATGGAGGCGTCTCTGGTTTCTCTACTTTTTCTACAGTCTTTGCCAACTCTTCAAGGGCGGTGAGAACCAAATCTTCAACTATTGAAATCACTATCCCAGTAAGGGTGGTCACGTTCTTCTTGGGAAAATATTGAAGATTATGTACTTCAGGTATCAATCCAATATCTCTTGCAAACTTATAGTTGATAGGGTGGATGGCCCAGATTTGGTCATAAGATATTTTGTAAGTTTGTTTGAGACTGGGTTGAGAAGAACCACTAACTTCAGGAATATGAGTAGGGCAGGTGCTATGAATATTGTTTCCTTGACTGGAAGAAGTAGGATTTGGGTGGCTGAGGTTATCATCCATAAAAATATGGTTTCCATCCTTTTAGAGCCAGAAATGTTGATGGTGCTAGACCCACCAACATTCAAGAGGTATCCTCGATATGTGGTCCTAATTAGACCTCACACCATTTGGGATAGGAGCCCCATCCAGAATATGGCTTGGTTTTCAGTTCTTAAATATTTGCCTTGGCTCTAATTATCAGTAAGAGATAGGAGTGCAAACGTGCCTTAGAAAAGAAAGTCAGTGTGCCTGGTGAGTGTTCAGTTGTAAGTGTGTCAAGGTTCTTCTACTACAGAGGGAGAAAAGAAAGTGAGCCTCTAAGAGAGAGGACATAATAGTCCCAACCTAGTAGAGACACACGCAACCAAGAAGGATCCATCTAGCATCCAGTGGAATAGTCCATAAAGATGTGACAGCCATTAAAACCAATTAACAAGAAAGATATGTCTAATATCCCACAGAATAGTACATAAAGATGTGACCGCAATATATTAACCATTACAGCACACCCTAAATATGATAAGTACTAAAATAACTGATATAGTTCAACCACTTTAGCATAGATGAAAGAAAACATGAATTAGAAACATCCACTTAGTAGTCTTACAAATATTCATAATCCTTGCATGAAGAACGTGTTGACCATGAGGCTTCTGATATTAAGTAAAATTTCCAAGGCACATGTATACAATGAACACCACTAGCTCCAATAGTGGAGCGTTGGAGCAACTCCTTGCTCCCCAAGAGAACTAGCTTGTCTCTCTAATTCCTTACGAGAGGAGCCAAGGTGAAAATTCATTTGCTCATACAATGAGGGTGTATATACAACTAATGGGGTGATTCTTCACCTCCCTTGTGACTCTTTAATTACCCTCATGACTGTTTGACTTCCAATGACTTTTCAACCTTACATGACTCTTCATCTCATGTACATTTCCTTTGGAATTTCACTTTACAATACATTTTTGAGTAAAAATTTACATGATTCACAATAATGATGTGGCATATCAAAACTCATGACATGACATGACATGACACTGCTAACATGGACTGCTTGATGACATGGAAATGTCAAGTCTTGTTGTTGCTTGCTACATGTCTTCTTGAGGATGCTCTTTTATCCACCTCCTTATGGCTTAGAGGTAAGGAGTCATCAATGATATCAAGTCCTGAGTTGTGATCGCAAACTGGTGTCCCTTTGTCTTCTCTTGATTAATCAGCTTTCATAATAAGCTACAAAGGTGTCTTTCAGCATGTTTTCCTTCTCCATCTCATTCTTCATCATCCTGTCAAGGTGTGATAGTGTACCCGAATCTGCAATTCACTCATGATGAGACGACATCATTATGATAAACCCCTAGTTTAATATGGTGCATGTTGATCATCCAAGACATATGAAAAATACTTTTTCCTCAGTGTGACAACTTTGCGATGACTTATGACAACTGCGACACCAAAGATACAATTTGCGATGATTGTGACAACACTTGTGCAACAATGCTTAAAACTTTGGAAGTGAGTATGACATATGTTTACATGATTAGATAAACTCATTTGCACAAACATAACCCCTTGAAACCACCAAAACAATCTTATACGCATTGTGCGACAGTTAACATGCAAAAAGACAACATTTTTCCTTTCTTGCAAAAGGGGCCAAAACACTTAGAGAAAACACATGGAATGGGTCTCAATGTTTGTGACGACAATATACAAGACCAAGGTAGGCTCCAAAATTTAGTGCATGCCAAAATTTTGGAGGGTGTTGTAGCAGCGACAATAGATACCATATATGTTTCCAAACTTGGTTTTCACCCTGCACCCATAGCCACCATAATTTCATAGCATAAGAATTGCTAATAAGAGAGGGGTCCCAGAGGCCCAATTCTCCATTCAATTTTGGGAGAATCAATTTGTTCCATCCGATCAAAGTCCACTTGCGTGTTTTTGTTCAACCTTTCCATATAAAAAAAGAATCCAAATAGATCTCATTTTCTAACTCACAATATTGGGGATGGAAATTACCGATAATTGATAATTTGGTATCGCTTGTAGAATGGCTTTCATCATAACTAAATGGTTGGGGAAGTTAAGTGTCCTAAACACCCAGTTATTCAATTTGCTTCTTTTTTTCTCTATGATCTCTTCCCATGTGGATTTCCTATTATAAAATAATACAAGTGGAATCCCAAAATACTTAGATGGTAAGTATCCTTTATTATAACCCATGGTACTACTGAGCCTAAGTTGTATCGATTTTGGGCAGTTAAAAAAAACATTTGTGTTTTGTCATTGTTCACAATAGTCCCTGAGACTGACATAACAATATGAATAATCTTGCCCATCCTTGTCGCCTATTTCCATGTGGACAAACAGAATAATATTACATCATCAACAAACTGAAGGTGGGAGATAGGAAAGTTTGTCCCATACAATTGAAGACCATATATGTAACGAGAATCCTATGCTTTTTGAAACATTCAACCAAGTCAATCCATGGCTAAGATAAATAGGAATGGTGATAGAGCGTCACCATGCATGATACCTTTGGAGGGATGAATAATCCAGGAAGGTGATCCATTCACTAGAATAGAAAAAAATATAGTTGAAATAAGTGACCTCACCCACTCAAGACATTGTTCTGAAAAGCCATAAGCTTGTAAAATCTATAGTAAGAATGACCAACTAATTTGTTCATAAGATTTGGATAAATCCAATTTTATCAACATACCTAGGCAATTCAACTTTTTTAGAGAATGAATTATTTCTTGAACCATTATTATCATATCCGCAATTTTTTTGCCTTCTACGAAACTCGTTTGTGAATGGGATATTAAAAGTGTAGGAATTGGTTTCAATATATTTGTTATAATCGTTGAAATAATTTTGTAAATCACATTACATAGAGGGATTGGTCTGAAGCCATCTCGTCTCTCTGAATGTCCTGGTTTTGCAACTAGTGATATTAATGTTGCATTCAGTGTTGGGAGTATTTCTCTGGTTTGCCTTGATTCTTCCACTAGTTCATGTATATTGTTTCCTAAAAAACCCCAGCAATCCTGGTAGAAATATGTTGTATAACCATCCAGTTCAGGTACCTTATGTTTTGGCATATTCATTATCATTGTTTCAACTTCTAATAAGGATATCGATCTCATCAATGCAACTTTTTTCTCCCTACTAATCGTCCTTGGAATGTGTTGTGTCACTAAAGTAATTATTGATTGTTGACCTGAACTATCCTCTGACCAAAGATCATTGAAGTAATGAACCAATTCACCTTCTATTTCATGTTGTAAAAGCTTCCTCTCTCATTTCTTACCAGTAAGGGAAAATATTTTATTATTATGCTAGTGTTGAATAGTGACATTATAAAAATAAAATTGAATTTCGATCTCCCTCCTTCAGCGATTGGATCCTAGACTTTTGCTTCCATAGACTCTCTTCTTGTTTCCTTCTCTTCGCTAACTTTACATGAGTTTCTGCCTCCTCAGCTTCCAATTCTATGGTTCTTCCTTCCCATATGATTCTTGGTTGAATACTGGACATTTTTCTTTCCAACTCTCTCTTATCTTTAAAAATGTTCCCAGAGACTCCCTTCTTCCAAGATTTGATCCAATATTTCAATTCATTCAGCTTTAGTTGAAATGTTTTCACCTTAGTGGAACCTTCAATATTCATCTCTTCTCACCATTTCCTTAGCAAATCTATGAAGCCATTCAATTGAAACTAAAAAATTTCAAACCAAAAGGCGAAGTTTAAAGGGACTTCTTTTAAATCAATTTCCACTCTGATTTGCTAGTGATCAGACCCATACATGGAAAGATTGAAGCTTCAATAAATATATAGTTTTGTAGGACTTCCTTTGATAACAAAAAAATATCTAGGCGGAAATATATATGATTCCTTCCTCAACGATGATTGTTTTAGGTGAACAACCCATTATTGTTTGAATATCAACAAGGCGGAGGTTATCCAACAATTCATCAAAATCTAGAGAGATTGGGTCTAACCTATGAATACCACCCTTTTCTCCTCTAGCGACCTCGTAATGTTAAAATCACCACCCACAATCCATAAAGTGTTTCCTACCTTTTGATGCCTGTTACGCAGTTGTTTCAAGAAAAACCTCTTTTTTGATGGGATGGAAGGTCCATAAACCAGTGAGAGGAAGACAGAGTTCTATGTTCCCACATACCTGAATTAACCTGTTATAATTTTAGTCGATGCAAACCATTCCTATAATAACACCATTTGGTGGTTCCACCAAACTACTATTCATCTTGCATTCCCAATCGCATCAATGGACATGAGCTCACACCCTTTCCAACAAAAATCGACTATTTTGTTCATTTTATCCCCTGATAATTTTGTTTCTTGTATTATAAACATCTATGGGTTTTCCTTCCTAATATGATCCCTAATATATCTTTGTTTTCCCTATTATGGAGTCCACTTATGGTCCAAGAAAGGACTTTCATTTATGGGGGGTTAGGTATAGCCAAACACTTCTCACGAAAAAAATTCTTGGTCTGAGATGTTTTGATTTATTCCCATGTTTTTCCTTACTTTTCTCTTTGGTTTGGTTGTCTTCTTCTTAGGTTCCTTATCTATGTCTTTGGATAGAACATATTTTCCTTTGTGTTTGAAAGCTTGAAAATATTTAGCTATTGGGTCTCATGTTGCAGACCATTTTCTAATCCTCCTGTGTTCCCAATCGCATCAATGGACATGAGCTCGCACCATTTCCAACAAAAATTGGTTATTTTGTTCATTTTCTCCCCTAACAATTTTGTTTCTTGTATTATAACAATTGCTATGTTTTCCTTCCTAATATGATCCCTAAGATAACTTTGTTTTGCCTATTATGGAATCCACATATGATGTAAGAAATGACTTTCATTTATGGGGGGTTAGGTACAACCAAACACCTCTTAGGAAAAATTGTTGCTTGGTCTGAGATGTTATGTTTTATTCTCATGTTTTGCCTTGCTTCTCTCTTTGGTTTGATTGCCTTCTTCTTAGGTTCCTTATTTAAGTATTTGGATAGAATTTATTTTCCTTTGTCTTTGAAAGCTTAAAAAGTTTGAGCTATTGGGCCTCTTGTTGTAAATTTTCTGCTAATCCTCCTGCGTTCCCAATCGCATCAATGGACATGATCTTGCACCCTTTCCAACAAAAATATGCTATTTTGTTCATTTTCTCCCCTGATAATTTTTGTTTCTTGTATTATAAAAATCGATGGGTTCTCCTTCCTAATATGATCCCTAATATATATTTGTTTTCCCCTATTATGGATTCCACTTATGGTCCAAGAAAGGACTTTCATTATGGGGGGTTAGGTGTAGCCAAACACTTCTCAGAAAAATAATTGCTTGGTCTGAGATGTTTTGATTTATTCCCATGTTTTGCCTTGCTTCTCTCTTTGGTTTGGTTGTCTTCTTCTTAGGTTCCTTATTTAAGTATTTGGATAGAATTTATTTTCCTTTGTCTTTGAAAGCTTGAAAAGCTTGAGATGTTGGGTCTCCTGTTGCAGACCGTCTGCCAATCCTCCTGTGTTCCAAATTTCACCAATGGACATGAGCTCACACCCTTTCCAACAAAAATTGATTATTTTGTTCATTTTCTCCCCTGATAATTTTGTTTCTTGTATTATAACAATTGCTAGGTTTTCCTTCCTAATATGATCCCTAAGATATCTTTGTTTTCCCTATTATGGATTCCACTTATGATCCAAGAAAGGACTTTCATTTATGGGGGGTTAGGTACAACCAAACACTTCTCAAGAAAAATTGTTGCTTGGTCAAAGATGTTCTATTAAATTCCCATGTTTTTCCTTACTTCTCTCTCTGGCTTGGTTGTATTCTTCTTAGGTTACTTATTTAAGTCTTTGGATAGAATGTATTTTCCTTTGTCTTTGAAATCTTGAAAATCTTGAGCTATTGGGTCTCCTTTTGCGGACTGTCTTTTGTTTTTCCACTGGAGATAAGCTTTCGAGTAGCTCTCCCTCTCCACTTTAGACAATTCTCCCAAGTATTGTTGTGCCCACTCATTTATCATTGTAACTAATGTATGCTCTTCTTCTGAGAGCTTATATGGATTTTTCTCTAGTAGAGGAGCTACTTCCTCAAAAACCGGGAGTGCCAAGAAATCGAAAACTCCTTGTGAGTGGTCCTGTTCATCCAACTTGCTTTTCAAATCCATATTGTCTTGAGTTTGCTCTGTTGGGACGATATCCATTTGGTTATCCTCCTTGTTTGGAGATTACTCCTCCATAGCCTCTAGTATGGAGAAAGATTTCTTCTCCTCATAACCCTTTATGTTAAAAGATGTCAAGTTCCTCTGATTACAACGTCAATTTGAAACCTTTGCGAAGTCATTATTTTCCATCTCACCTCCAAAGGATTGTTCTTTCTTTTTCATTGGGCATTCTCTTATGAGGTGAGCATGTTCATGCCAAAGTCTACATCTGAATGGGACATGCTCATAATCTAGAGGTTGTTTCAAGATCTCTCCCTGATAGTCGAGATCTATAGAATCTGATAACAATTGTGATATGTTCATGTACACACATAACATAACATATGACATGTTCTACCCTCTTTTGGTTACCTCTGAAACCTTGAAAAGACGTCCTAATGCTGATTTGAGAATTTCTAGTATCCAAAATTCAACTGGTAAGAAATATAATCTTACCTGTATCGATGTTGTTGTAATTCCCTCCTTATCTAGGTTGAAACAAGCTTCCTAGTGTCTAATATAGAGGCCCGCATTGTTGAGGAAATAGGGCCCTCCTTCAAAGATTTGAGTTGTGTCTTCGAGGATTGAGAAAATAATTGTGAAGAAACCTTTCGAGCCCGACCTTAAGTCCACATCTCCCTTGGGTTGCCAACTTAGCTGTATCCAACGTCCCATGTCCTTCTCTATCGGCCATATTCTAATAAATTTATAGATAAAAGCATGATCTCTCTTTCTTTTCCTATCGTTGTCAAGACATCTTGTAGCGATGGTGAATCTAGGGTTTTGTGGGGCTTTGGGAATACATTGACCCCTCAACCCCTTTTGCCACATATCACCCAAGACATGAAAAGGAGAGTAACCTGAAGCACCACCTTTTGTTCCTGATTTCCTTTCTCCTTGAGATGTTCTCCCTACCAGAATATTCTAGGAGGGGTGACCCCCTCCTGCATTTGAATTCATGATTTGAAAAACCATATTCTTGAATTATTTGGTTTTTAAAATTGAAATTCTTAGAAAGGTGAAAGTGAGAACCCCAACTCCCCTTCCAAGCTTGTAGATGTTAAGAATGTCGATTGTAACTGTGGAGACAAACATATATATCAAATCAAGTTGGAGATAAACACTTTGACTTATGTATTAATACATTTAACTATTTTAATGAGGTAGCATGAAACATGGCAGCCTATATGGCATGCTACATGGAAAATCTCACTATTTTACCTGTATACTTCATTCCAAATTTATTTTTTATTTTTTTATTTTATATATGTCCT
>APFE030926184.1:0-61948 GCA_000404065.3 Pinus taeda | reverse complement strand
AAGAAATTGAGTCACCATCTTGCCATCTGCTGAATATGTAGGCATTGCTTCGGCCCATTTGGTGAAATAATCCACAACAACGATAATATAGCCATGCCCCCTGGCTAAATGTGGGTTACATGTCATATAATTGATGCCCCATTTGGAAAAGGGACCAACAGTAATGACAGAGTGTAAGTGAGCAGGTGAGGTGGGCATCTTGCATTGGTAAATTTGGCATTTGTGACACTTGCAGACAACAAGAATATAGTCTTTGAAGATAGACAACTAAAAGTAATCAGTGCGAAGGATTTTATGAGCTGTAGCATAACCATACATATGACCACCACATGCCCCTGAGTGGCAATCATTGGGATCTCTTTCAACTTCCTCAATAGTGAGGCATTGGAAAAGAATGGAATCGATACTGACACAGTATAAAGTATCGCCAATAATATGGTAGGGTTTGGAATGATGCTAAATGCTTCGACAATCATCCTTGGTCAATGCAAACTGAAATGTGGAGGTTTAGAGATACATGATGATATCACTATACCATGGATCAAGGGTGCTATTCAGGAAAAGGGTCTCATTTGGGAGTTGTTCATCTGCACCAGTAGGGAGAGCTTTGGAGGGAAGGGAACAAATCAAATTCAGCGAAAACGAGTAACTTCTTAGATTTGGCTATAGAGAAGACCAAATAAAATTTCTGCAAGATAACAATCCATTTAGAATACTTGCCCCCTAGCAACTGACGAATCAGGATATAGGTCATAGGGTTGCATTCAAAAATCATTGTAGCTATGCATAAAAGAATGTAGTGTCGAAAACACTGCACAACCTAAGCGATAGCCAAAGCCAACTTCTCAACATGTACATAATGCGTTTTAGTGTCAAGGAGATTCTGGCTAAGGTAGTAGATCACATGTTCATTTCCTTCGTTGTCATCTTGAACCAACACCATAGCGATGGTGCTGGGGGCTATGACTAGGTAAAGGAAGTGATCTCGATAATAGTCTAGTGGATGCAACAAAGGACCATTTATGAGGATGGCCTTAAGATCATCAAAATATTTTTGGGCCACCTCATCCCATGCAAAGGGTGTTCCTTGTTGGGTATAAAACGATGGAGAAATTTGGCCTTTCCTTGTAGGCTCTAGAGTTGGTGCAGTGAAGATGGAGGGGGTAAATTTACAATGGCCTCGACTTTTAATGGATCTATGTGAATTCCATCCTTAGAGATGATAAAGCTGGGGAGTCATCTTGATTCCACACATAAAACATATTTGTGTGGATTTAACTGAATTCTATAGTATCTGCAACGTAGAAAAATTTACCGAGGATGGTCTGGGTGATCTTGGCACTTACAAGAATGGGCAGGAAGGTCATCCAAGTAACGCTGGACAATGTTATGAATATCATGAAACACATAGGACATTGCCCGTTGAAATGTGGCTCTAGTATTTTTGAGGCTGAAAGGGAGCTACTTGTACGCAAATTTACCCCATCACAGATAAAGGTTGTCTTCTTTTGGTCCTGGTGCGATATTGATTTGGTTATAACCAGAAAAAATATCCATAAAAGAAAAGATCTTGCTCCCGACACATTCATCAATGATCTGATCAATTAAGGGAGTAGGATAGTTGTATTTAGGACAGACATGATTAAGGTCTCGATAAGCCACGCAAATGCGAATTGTGCCTTGTTTTTTAGTCACCAAGACAATATTAGACACCTAGTCTGTAAGGGGGATGGGATAGATGAACCCAGCTTTGAGAAGATTTTCAAATTCACCCTTAATAGCAGTGGCCTTCCTAGGATGCACCAAGCGAAGAAGTTGGCGAATGGGCTTCATGTGCAGATACGTTGGTATTTCATGCACCACAATGCTAGGATCAATGCCAAGCATTTCTTCGTAAGACCATTCAAACACATCACGAATTTCCGAAAATAAATGAGCATATGTCTTGAAATCATACGTAGAACAAGATACCCCAATATGAACATGTTTAATGACACCAGGTTTGATAGAAATGTCAATATGTATCATTTGGGTAATATTACCCAAATTTCCTTCTGACCATACTTCATGAGTAATAGTCAGTGGTGGAAATGGAGAAGAGGACTCTTTGAAAGAGGTAGACATGACTGTCGAGTGAGGAAGGAATCAAGAGCGATGATGGGTATCGATCCATGGTGGTTCCTTGAGAGACATGATTTCCATGATACTTTCATCAACGAGTAATGTCTCGACTAAGGGATCAGGTGATTCTAAAGCGCCTAGCCAGGGGGATTGAGAATACACATTGAGAGAGGTCTTTGGCCTATGAGAATTAGAGGGTGAAAAGTTTGAAGCCGAAACAATTTCCATGTAATTGACTTCAGTGAGACTAAGCGGTATGACCTCACCCCAAGCATCAACAAGATCTGGTGTAGGTATGACCCAAGGATGAAATTTGACCGAGACCATGCTGAGAAAGGCAACATGAGGAGGTAGGATTCCAAAGGGTTGTCAATTGTACCCATCGAAAGCTTCGAAAGTGTTTGGAGACTAGTTCAGCTTAGGGGAACCAATAGCCTTCAAACATGCAATTGACATGATATAGGTGGAAGAACCTTCATCTATGACAATGTGGTGGATGGTCTTGTCGTTAATGATTACCTAAATAAGAAAGGAAATCTAATGAGGGAGCCATGGAACATGTTTCTCCAGATCAAAATAGATCAAATTAGAATTGGTGGGATCGATGCCCTCGATAGCCAACAATAACGATTTCTGCTGTGAAGGGCAGATTTGGAGTACCTTGAGAACCGACATTGTTGACGATGCCTGACCCAAATCCTAAAAAATATTATAGTGTTGAGCATCTCGTGCATTGGGATTAAAGAGGATTTTCGTAGCACAGCTCGAGAGGGTAGCTGAGTAGCGAAATCAAGGTTAGGGCGCTCGATTTGCAGAGGGCCAAAACTCAGGGTGGAAAAAGAAGGAGAAGCTTCTTTTTCTTTCCCAGGAGTCAGAGCTGTAGTTTGATAATCTTTCGATTGGGTAGCCACATTAATGGAAATGCTCATCATGAACACTTGAGATCTAGAGGAAGCAGATTAGGGTTGTTCTACCATTTGAGTCTGTTGAGATGAAAATGGCTCTTTAAGGATAGCAGGGGTCCCTTTGAGTAGGCGACTAACTTTGGATCATCGTGGACAATCCTTAGTATAATGATCCTCCTCGCAAATGAGGTAGGGATACTTAATTTTTCATTGTGAAGATTCGCCAGTAGACGATTTGGGAGGACCCTATTTCGGGGCATCAGCTTTATCTTTGCCTTTGCCTTTCTTTTTTTCTTTTGAGGATTTGTTCATTGTGGTAGACTGGACAACGTGGACCTCTGATGTTTTACCAGGGCCTAGTGGATTTTGAGATGAATTATTAGGAGAAACATTCGAGACTGACTTCTATTTGGAAGAAGTTTTAGCGGGGGTCTAGGATACTGAACCAATAACTCCATCAGCGGGAGGAAAAACTGGTGACTTTGATGTTGCAGGATCATATAATCACCGTAGAGCATTGGGTAACAGTTTGTATAATTTACCAAACTGAGAGTAAACCAAATCCAAGTACTGGGCATGGGCAATGGCTTTCTCTTCGGCAACGCATCCATCCATAGTTATATCGTGAGCAATTGGGGCTACAAATGATTTAGTAAACCACTCAGTGAGCAATTGATCAACTATCTTGAACTTGATCAAGTTATATCTACATCTCCATTCATGGATATGATCAGAGATGTGCATTGCAGTGTCTTGATTAAGCGATGTGAGAAAATAGGTGCCAGTTTCATAACGAAATGGTAACTGGAAATGCATGAGGAAAGCCATGGCTAACAAATTGAATTCATGGACAGTACTTTGAGGTAGCTCGATGTAACATTTTGCTGCAGCACTTGTGAGGGATCATTTGAAAAGACGAAGATGAATGGAATTGTTCACATATGAGTTCGACGAGCACCAGAGGTGATATATCATCACATGGGCCTGAGGATCTTCTTTAGCTTTTTCATCGAACTTTGGGCAATCACTTGTTATCTTGGACGACACTGGAGGCCAATACGATGAATGAAGAATCAGATCATTCATAAGACGTGATACATCTAGCAACTCAAGTGTAGCCAAGAAAGGTAATTGAGTGTTAAAGGGCATAGGAGGTCGATAGGTGGGCCCATAAGGAGGAGCCCATCCCTGTTGGTAAGGATTTTGGCCCCACAATGGGGTATTTTGGCCATATGGCATCTGAGGTTGCCCCCATTGCAGATTAGCCTAATCAAAGCGAGGATTCAGACCTTGAATACCTTGAAAATGTCCATGCACAGGTTGTTGATAGGAAACATATGGGTTAAAATGTTGCTAAGCCTGTTGACCTTGTACATGTGGGTATGAGACATATTGTCCTAAAACATAGGGTTGTTGGGCCTGTTGTCCTTGAAAAAGAGGGTTTTGGACCTGTAGTCCTTGGGCATATGGTTGATACACTTGTTTCCCTTGGACACAGGGGTTTTGTACCTAGTGCCTTTGGCCGACAGGATTCTGAACCTGTTGACCTTGGACAAAAGGATTATGTACTTGCTACTGCGGGATTTGACCTTGACCTTGTCTCTGCAAGGGTTGGCCTTTCTGATATGTATACAAGGGTTGTTGTTGTCCATGTTGGTTTTGTTGTTGCAAGGGCTGACTTTGTGGTTGCAAAATTTGTCCCTGGGGCTACAGAGGTTGGCCCTACGAGGGTATGGGTTGATAGGTATGCAGAGCATATTGCATCTCCTGCTACACAACCTATTGCAACTGTTGCAAGCACTGGCCATGTGGTTGTTGCATGTGACCTTGTTGTGGGATAATCTTCCCTTGCTATTGCACAGAAAGCCCTTACCGCGACAAAGGTTGGCCTTGCTGTTGCAAAAGTTGTCCTTGTTGTTGCAAGGGTACTTGAACAATGCCCAGGAAATTATTGAACTGAATTTGGCTGTAGCCAGGCTAGATGTACTACCCAGGTTGGACAGTGTAAGGTTGATTAACCAATCCTTGAGGAGCATATGGAACGTAAGGATTTTGGTATTGGACTTGAGCCCCATAGGGTTGTTGATACTAAACATTAGTTGATCCAAACGGACCACCAGGATTTTCAACCTATTGGTACTGGACATTGCTTGATCCAGTGGGCTCAATAGGGTTGTAAATAACACTAGAAGAGGACTACGTTATACCAAGAATGTGAGCTTGTGAGCCACTCACATTAGTGGCACCTGACACCATAGAGACATTCAGGTTTTGCCCCTAAGTGGTGGCACAATCTGGCCACTGACTAACAGGATAGAAGAACTAGCATAGACAATCTTTGAAACTGCCGATTGAGACTGACATGTAACTAGGATCAATGATACAAGAGTGTTCGGGGCCTAACCCAGGTTCAAAAGTGATTTAGCCAAGAAAATCCCAGTACTATTGGCCCTTTCGGTAACATTCCATGCAGAGTGGACCAAGGTCTCACTGAAAGTAGTATGGGAGGGTGCTAGAACTAGGTTTCCACACCCTAGGGATGTCTAATATGAGGTAATTGGTATGTGTTCCAACCTTCACACTTACTATGCTATGCACACCAACGAGCACCCCGCACCCTACGATACTGTCTTCGTGCAGTTCTAGATGTAGCCCGACATATGTTATTTACCCAAGTCTTCCTTAATTAGGATCTGTTAGCTTATTACTTAGATTATTTTAATATATAAGCATTCATACAAGTATTTATCAATTGTGTACTGTAAATAAACAAAGTAAAAGTAATGCATAACATCAAAATATGAATTCAAGAACAAGTGCTCAGAGTAAAATTCTCTCTATTAACTTTCAATCCCAATTATAGAGCTGACTCCATCTTGTGCACTTAGCTGCAAGGGTCCACTCACTCATCTGCGGACTCTTCTAAGCCTCTACGCACTCACCTGTAGAGCCTCTTCCTACTACTATGACCCAGTACTCTTCATATCCAACTCTAACCCTGAACCATGCCTTCACTATTCTATCTCTCATTACCTCCCTTTTACACTTAGAGCCTCGCTTTATTTATACAATCCCATGGTCCACAGACCATGGGTAGGTCGACACAACTTTACATTACATTACAATATTCAAAATTTAAAGACCTAATTAATGATATAACAGTTCAATGGAGAAGGAGGTGATCATTCTGGTTATGTTTCATAAGTTCTTTCAGTGATTTATGCTTTGTCTTATATCCTAGACCTGTAGGTTGTATTGATGTCAAGCGTTTGACAGAATGTCAATCTCGGTTGGGGATGCTCAAGCTTGGTCCTGAGGTTGATTTTTTATTTTTTTATCTTTTCATCACGCCTTTGATTGATTATGGAGGTTGTAACAAGTTCTAGGAAGAGGTCAAGATTCTAAGCTAGAAAAGTGGCTCAAATCTTGGGATCGCTAGCATAGGTCTGCTAAAAAGAGTCTAGGGATGCTAGAACATAGGCTTGTGAGAGAGATTTTGGATTTTGTTCATTATCTTTCCTATAACATAAGAGCAACTTTGGGTTAAAAGGCTTAAGTCCTTAGTGGGACTCAAGGACAAGATGTCTTAGTGGCTGACAGGTCCCCTAAGAGTTTTGTTTATTATGTGGATGGGTTTGTTTGATGTGTTCCATTGATTCTATTTCCTTAAGGTCACCAAGGAGATTGAATCCCTTATAGTGATCTCTCTCATCACATGTTTACACCAAATCGTTGGTTTCTTGGGTGGACCTGGGAGGAGGGGGTGTTACAGTCCAACTCTTCCACAACCAAAACACTTGAAGGGAAACTTCCCTTTATATTTACCGGAGCCACGCTTTAGTTTTCTGGCTAGTTGATCCATCTCTTGATCAGATTCACTACTATAGTAGCCTTGATGAACATTGTGCTCCTTTCCCTTACTAGATACTCTGGATGTCGCTTCCTTCGGTTCAGATTTCTCCATTCCCACTCTCATATCATAGCTTGTGAGTATACGATGTAGCTGATCCATCTTAAGATCCTTTAAGTCAAGCATTGCTTCAATAGTTGATATTTTGGCCTTAAATCTCATGGGTAGAGATCTCAATACTTTTTGAATGATCATCTCTCCCTTAACTTCTTCACCAAGTCTTTTAATCATATCAACGACTTCATCAAATCTGAGGAAGTATTGTGCTATGATTTCATTCTTAGTCATCTTCAAGCTTTCAAACCTCATTCTGAAAGTCCAAAGTTTCACTTTCTTAACTTTGTCATCCCCTTGATAGCACTAGTTAAGATTTTCCCACATTTTATAAGAAGACTTACAATAGATAAATTTCACAAGTTCCGATTGACTAATACCAACAATAATGGTATGCTTGCCTTTACCATTGCTTAGATACAGTTTCTTGCCATCTGCATTAGTGGGGGGAATATTAGGGACATTGTATTTACTAGTACTTAGGTCCAAATATCTACCCCCAGGGACATAAGATGTGCCTCCATTATTACTTTCCAAAAAGCATAGTTGGCCCCATCAAAGAGTGGTATCCTACTTGAGTAAAATTCTTGACTCCCTTTCCTATTCATAATTCCTTATGGATCTACCTTCTAGTGTTTAAAATATTCCTAAAGGAACTTGGCTTTGACACTTCATATATGCTTTTCCTTCACTGTCTAGGGCTCTCCACTAACTTGTCCTAAGAACTATGCTTGCAATGCACTACTAAAATGCACACACTCACTTCTTTTCTCTCACTAACATATGCTCACACTTCCCCCACAACTCAATGGAGGTTATGATTTTTGTTCTAGTGCTGCACTTGGCTCGATGTAGCCACTGTCACCATCAACTCTATCCAAGCATGTACCCCTGGCATGGAACTCCACTCTTTTCTCATTTCATGCTTTCTCCTATTCTGTCACTGCATTAAAATCATAGAATGGTCGATGATCACTTCTTTGTCTCACTAATGACTCTCCATTCTCTGTATTTAATTTCATCCCCCTTACACATTTCAGAGAGACTCCCTATGCATATTTATGGCTTGCAGAGATTTAGATGTGCATCGTCATGGTGTCTATGTTCTTCATTTACATTTACAATGCGTGGACAAGAGGCCTTATGCCATCAAATTTACTATTTTGTATTCAAAACCAAAATTGTTGATTCATACATCTTTAATGGCTCCATGTACCATCATATCAGAGTTTTTCCATCGTAGTTTTGTGTAGTGGTGTAAAACTATGGAATAGTTGATTAACAACCTATGATTATGTCTAGCCGCTTTTGATTTAATCCTCATCAAACTTCCACCATAGGACCAAGGGCAGTCACTGAGGGCTCATCCCTAAGGCGCTAAGACTTTCAAACCCCCTTTGGGGGCTATATTTCCTTTGTTATGCCCTTCACCTTTGCTTCCATGTTTATTCCACACACAAGTGCTTATCAACAATGGAGCCCTCTTATCACGGATTTCCACTTGTTGCACATATGCTAGCAACCATAAATCACCGATTGTCAATTCTTAATAGGCCCCTCTATTTAGCCCTAACCTTTTATTCCTTAAGACTTCATGATCTTGTGCTAGCCCTCATATTGGAGCACTCTAATCAATAATTCTCCAATGTGGCCAATGTGCCAACCATTGCAAATTTCCGATCATCGATCATTGATGTGAATTCATCACATGCCATGTGGCACTTTCTAATAAGTGACACGTGTCACCCAGATATGGCCCATTAGGCCATCCAAAATAGACAAAAACACCTACCACATGTCCTTCCATACTACCATGTCATGCTGATGTTAGCAACCACCTGTCCTTAACAGAACGTACCGAATGCCTCAACGTTTCCTACATGGAGGAGAGAGAAAGAAGCCTTGACTACGCTAGTTTTTCCATAAATTCCTTTGTATTTTCCTTTTTGGCCTCCCCGATGATTTAACAATGAAACCCCAATCCAGACTACTTAAAAAAATTGACATTCGCTGATCGGAAGTTTCCCAATTCTTGTCACCTTCGAAAATGTCAAACATTGATAATCGATATGGCCTAGTCCTCTTGTTGGGCATGGAATTGCCCCAAGGCAGGTTTTGCGGCTTAAAGCCCAATTTTTTATCAAACCTTTTGTAAAAGCTCTGTGAATTGTGGGCGCGGGGTGCGAAATGATAATAGAGTCATAGGGTTGTCCGCCGTAGTTTTTATAATGTAATGTCCACTGGATAGACCTACCCATGGTCCGCGAACCATGGGATTATATAAATAGAGCGAGGCTCTAAGTATATAAGATAATTAATAGAAAAGATAGAATAGGGAAGCAAGAGGGGTCTAAGGGATTGAGAAGTAGTGTAAAGTGTGTCTTCGGGTCATAGAGTAGGGGAAGGCTCTACAACTGAGTGCGCAAAGGCCTAGTAGTCTACAACTCAGTGCGCAGGGTAGGTCGAGTCTGTAACCATTGGAAGAATCAATAAAGAGAAAGTTTACCATATTTTCGTGCATCTTTTTCTGTTTTAATATATGATTACGTATAATTTTCAAATATTATTGTTTATGTTGCACGAACTTATTTGAATGTTTTGTATAACTAATTATAACATAAGACATCCAAGTACGTGGAGGTAACTAACTAGTATAGGAAGATAAGTAAGATCACAGGTAATAGCACAGAGTGTGGCTCTAGCACTGCGGAAGCTCCACAATTCCTGGTTAGGGCTGCGCGAAGGTAGTGTATCAGGGTGTAAGGGACAGAGAAGTGTGCGGAGTGACTTGTGCATAGGGACAAATTGGGGGGCCAGTCAAACCTCTCAGACATCTCAAGGGTGTGGAAACCTAGTTCTAGCACCCTCCCATACTACTTCGAGTGAGACCTTAGTCCGTGCTCCATGGAATGTTGCTGAAAGGGCTAGTAGTACCGGGATTTGTTTGCATAATTAACTCCGAACCTAGATCAAGCACCAGTAAGACAACAAATGGTTCTATTGCCAGGACCGAGATCTAAATAGAGATGTCTGATGTCATACCACTCAAATCCAACAAAGAAAGGAATTGAAGGTTGGTTGGATAGGAAGATTCATGAGTTCACGATGCAGGAAAATAGGAATCCGCGACTATCAAAGGAAGAGTGGTTAGACTACTACTTATATTCAGTGATCCACAAAATTTTCTTTGCATCCTTCCCCACTGAGTTGTACGAGTGGATCGCCAAGCTAGTAGATAACTAAGGAAGGTGTAAACTCGACAAATCGATTGTGTGGACTCCAGAATTGGTGCAAAAACTGGAAGCATCAGAAGATAAGATCATGCGTATTGTCGAACACTTGGTCGATCAAATCATAGGAGGATTCATCACTGAATTCATGATAGATACTTCAGCCAGTTATAGTGAGGCAGAACGACGCTTCCTCAAAGGACCGCGAGGTAAGTACGTTAAATCTTTAAGTACTTGGATTAAAATGCTATTGTGTGAAAAGTGAGTTAGTCCTCTTGTTGGGCATGGAATTTCCCCAAGGTAGGTTTTCGGGCTTAAAGACCAATTTTTGACTCAATATTTTTGTAAAAGCTCTGCGAATTACAGGCACTGGGTGCGAAATTATAATAGAGTCAAAGGGTTGTTCTTCGTAGTTTTTGTAATGTAATGTCCGCTGGATAGACCTACCCATGGTCTGTGAACCATGCGATTGTATAAATAGAGCGAGGCTCTAAGTGTATAAGATAACTAATAGAAAGGATAGAATAGGGAAGCAAGACAGGTCTAAGGGATTGAGAAGTAGTGTAAAGTGTGTCTTTGGGTCATAGAGTAGGGGAAGGCTCTACAACTGAGTGCGCAGAGGCCTAGTAGTCTGTAGTTGAGTGCATGGACCCCTACAGCTGAGTGTGCAGGGCAGGTCGAGTCTGTAACCATTGGAAGAATCAATAAAGAGAAAGTTTACCATATTTCTGTGCATATTTCTTTGTTCTAATATATGATTGGGTATAATTTGCAAATATTATTGCTTATGCTGCACAAACTTATTTGAATGTTTTGTATAACTAATTATAACATAAGACATCCAAGTACATGAAGGTATCTAACTCGTATAGGGAGATAAGTAAGATCGCAGGTAATAGCACAGAGCATGTCTTTAGCAGTGTGGAAGCTCCACAATCCCTGGTTAGGACTGCGTAAAGGTAGTGTATCAGGGTGTATAGGATAGAGAAGTGTGCGGAGTGACCTGTGCACAGGGGAAAACAGTGGGACCAGTCAAACCTCTCAGACATCTCAAGGGTGTGGAAACTTGGTTCTAGCACCCTCCCATACTACTTCGGGTAAGACCTCAGTCCACGCTCCACAGATTATTGCAAAAAGGGCTAGTAGTTCTGGGATTTGTTTGGCTAATTAACTCTGAACCTGGATCAGGCACCAATAAGACAACAAATGGTTTTGTTGCCAGGACCGGGATCTAGATAGAGATGTTTCATGTTGTACCACTTGAATCCAACAAAGAAACGAATTGAAGATTGGATGGATAGGAAGATTCACTAGTTCATGACGTAGGAAAATAGGAATCTGCGATTATCAAAGGAAGATTGGTTAGAATGCTACTTATATTTAGATATCCACAAAATTTTCTTTGCATCCTTTCCCACTGAGTTGTACGAGTGGATCGCCAAGCTAGAAGATAGCCAAGGAAGGTGTAAACTCGACAAATCGATTATGTGGACTCTAGAATTGATGCGCAAACTGGAAGCATCAAAAGATAAGATCGTGCACATTATCGATCACTTGGTCAATTAAATCATAGGAGGATTCATCACCAAATTCACGGTAGATACTTCAGTCAGTTATAGCGTGGCAGAACGACGCTTCCTCAAAGGACTGCGAGGTAAGTATGTTAAATCTTTAAAAACTTGGATTAAAATGCTACTATGTGAAAAGTAGGTTATGTGAATAAATTGATGTTTGGGGCTACATGAAGTGGGAGAATCTACAGAAATGAAGGTAGCACAGAACTAGAAACTAGCCCCTTAATTTCACCTCCACGAGGGGGCAAAAAAGAGCTCGAAAAGTCTCTCCAAGAAGTGAAATCAATATGATAAGACATAGAATTCTGCGCATACTACCCCCACCCACACCACTACTAGTTTCACCGTCTTCACCCTTGTCTTCACCCATACCACCTTCACCACCACCATGAAGTAGTATGGCAAGCATGATAAAGCTACCAGTGTTTAAGGCAGTAGGGAATGAAGATCTGGACCAGTTTCGGTTCATGATAAAAGTTGTACGTGAAGCATAGGGAGTCGTAGATGACAATATAAAGAAGGCAACGTTGGTTAGCACTCTGTAGGATTGTGCACTAACCTGGCACATTAAGCATTCCAATGACAATCCGAATATGGGGATCGCAGATATCCAAGCTCCACTAAATAAATAATTTAGCATGCCAAAGTCAGAGGCACAATCGATCGTTGGGTTCAAGGAAATCACAATGCTACTATGCAAGACCCCATGGGAGTTGGATCAAAGATAAAAGTGCACAATTCATGAAGCGAACATGACATTAACAGATGGGAAACACTGTGAATGGTTTGTAGCATTTTCAACACCACATCTATGGAATGCACTGTTGCAACAAAGGCTAACCACTCAAGTCTAGGCCTTGGAGGTAATGATGAGATTGCATGAGATCCCAATATAAGATCCTAACCTAGGATTTCAGAAGATTCATGCGTAGTTGAAAACCTTGTGCCTAGAGATGCAGAGTTTGAAACAAGACAAGACAATCCGCCCAGAGATCTGTGATGAGATATGGTGCATAAAATGCAAGGGCTAGGGGCACGACAAGGACCACTACCCGGTGTTCACGAATTACCTTGCGGGAGGAGGGCCAATGCCACTAAGACTAGAGGAACAAGAAGGACCAAGCACAGTGCCTACACTATGGTGTGCGATTTTTCAGATAGGAGGAGAGCATGCTACAGATAACTGCCATCTATTACAGAAGTATACACATAATTCACAATAGTTTTTATGTAATTTTTGTAGGTCAGTGGGACATCATGAGCACACATGTAGAAGTTATGAGCTGATGATGGATTGAAATCCTACCTATAGAGTTCAGGACGAAACACAACCCCTCGATCAAAATGTAGGAATAGCATGCACTAAATTTCAGGGGCGTGGATGAGGCCAAGGTGGAAGGGGGCCAGGAAGAGATCACAGACAGTTGATATGTTACAATTGTGGAGGGCCAGGGAATTACACCTGTGATTGTATGAATCTAATGTGACCATCATGCTTGTATTATACATTGTTTGATCGTGAGACGAAGGATTGTCCCACACTGATAGCAAGGTTGCACGATAAAGGAGCACTCCAACCTCCCCCAACTCAGAATTTGCAAATGATGAGGTCTGAGCCATGCAAGGAAGACCCTAATGTAAATATTGTGCTCCAAAGTGGAATTACAATAGGGGATGACAAAGGCAAGCAACCTGAAGAAAGTACCTGGGTTCGCAAGGCTCCAATGAAGGAATGAGAATTTGATTTGGAGCGCACTAAGGAGACTTTCATGGAAGCTAAGAGGAGCTTCACTGATGCCTCCACTTTAGGAAATAAACACAGACTAGAGCCGGAAATGGACCCATTGATGGTCACTACGTTCTTGGAGATATGAATGAAGCTGTTGCGTGACAGCAAATCTGTAAAGGGGCTGCAAGAACTCATAACTATATGCGTTGGGACCACTCCAGGAGAACTGCATGTAGTCCAGAAGCTGGGGAAGCACATGACACGAATAGGAAGAGAGATGAGATTGACCATGCAGATTGGGGAATATGAGATGGACCAAGTGATTCTGGATCTAGCATCGGATAGGAACATCCTGCCAAAATAGACATGGGAGCACATGGGTAGGCCTGCGTTGTAATGGTCTCCTATCCAACTATGAATGACGAACCAACAAAAGATCCTACCTATGGTGAGATTCCAGGGAATCACAATAGATATTGAAGGAGCATATGTGCTAGCATATTTTGAAGTAATAAAGATTGTTGATGACAGTAATCCCTACCTAGTGCTATTGGGAATAGATTGGGCCATGACATGAATGGAGTGATAAATCTGAAGAAGTGCAAGATGATCTTTGAGAAAAAGTCACTGCGCATAGTGGTAGCTTTAGACCCTGCGGAAGGTGATGAGCCCCAAAAATGGGTAACTTATTGGGATGATTTTTCCTATTATTCTCAATTAATCCACAATTATTCATAGTTTTATGCTTGCTTTTGAATATATTTATGTTAATTGAATGGATGAGAATAGTCACTTGACCATAAAGTCTAATACATGTTTATTGCAGATTTTTGGACATCTTTCGGACAAAGGTCAAGCATTTATGAGCCAATTGACAGCCAAATATGAAGGAACAAGGTTGAGGATTCATAGGAATGGTGTCTCTAGCACTAAATGACCCCTTCCTTGAGTTCTCCACCATCATCTCGGAGTTCAACAACCCACCAAAGATGATTTCAAGGGGCAGGTGAGCAGATTTTGTGAAGTGGCTAATTAATTGCAGTATTGAGCAGCCAAGCCCCTAAAGTTAAGGAGGGCTATTGGTAGTCCTCATAGTGCATTAGTAGGTAGGCTTCGAGCCTTAGTAGGCTTGCTCTTGAATATTTTTTTTTTTGCACTTTAGTGCTGCTCTGCCCTTCAGCTCATTTTCGAGCTCTTGCTATAAACATTTTTGTGACATGCTTATTTTTTAAGTAATGGAGATAAATTTCACTTTGCACCAGCTCTGAGATTTTATTAGGAGGCTGTAGCTCTTGGGGTTGGGCCCAACCCAAGTTCCAATACCTCCTTTGTGTACTTTTATGTGTTTTTGCTGCATTCCTAGAATAATTTCTGCTATTTAGATTAAAATCTTGCTTTGTTACTTAGGTCATTTTTCATGATTGGAATAGCTTTCCATGCTTCAGGATGATTTGATAGTTTGGTAAAGGAAAAGACCTACAAAAAGGCCACCAAGAAATCCTTGATTTCATCTCTCCCTCCTTGGGACCATGAGCTGAGGTCAAGGCATACTTGTTGCCACAAAAACATTGTTTTTGCCTCTTCATGCAATTGCTAGTGTTAGGTTTTTAGTTAGGAAAGTTGATACTAGTTGTACTTGCATGTTTAGAATCTATTCTTGCTTAGTTTCCACAGTTATCTTGCATGATTTTCTGCCAATAAACTTCTGTTCATCATGTTTCTAGTTCCTAGGTCAAAGTAGGTCAAAATATCTAGATCTTTGGTTTTTCTAGTATTTCTTTGATCAGTTTTGAGAAATAGTGTGCAGAGCATCTGTAATACATCCTTACCTATCCTTCTTCCATCCTACAACCTACTCCAACCCCTAATCGAAGATTCCTTCCCTTCATTTGCCACACTTTTCCAATTTGCCCTAATTCCTACATCCTTGTGCAGCATTGCTCCCTCCATCCTTGAACAAATCCAACCACCTTCCCCAAACCTTAGCCTCATTTACGAGGTCCTAGACTCCATTTCATCCTCATCCAACCTCCATTTCCACTTTCCCACCATTTTTGCACCATCAACCCTCCAAAATCCTCTTTCGGATCTTCCTATCAAACATCTTATAGAACATCATGTAGGACCCCTTCGGACTTCCTGTAGAAGTTCACGTGAGCGGTTTTTCGAGATATGAACACTGTGAAACTCTCTAGAAGGGTGTTAGGGACCCCGTAGGCCCTCTTCTCACCTTCCAAACCTCCTGCAAGTGCCCACTCAATTTCTTTGTGCCAACCAACCTCTGCACAGTGAAAAATAGTTAAAGCCCCTGCATAATAATTCTGCAAGATTACTCAAAAATACAAAAAGATGTTTTTTTCCATATTTTCCTCTAGAAGTAGCTTAGTCACATGCATTTTACCTTTCCAAGATTCAATGGCATCTATTTCCTCAGCTTCCATCTCTTTTCTTGCACCAGTAGGGTTAGTCGGTAAAACTAGGGTTTGCTAGGGTTTGCATTTCCTTTCAGCTTTTAGTTTCTTTATGCAAGTAGATTAACCCCTTTTGAGTTAGCCTTCATCCATAATAGTTAAAATCTTCTTCTAAGAGCTCATAGAAGTTTTCTTAAGCTCATAGTGGACTTGTGCCAGCTGATTAAGTGACAGCCTGCGGCAAGAGCTAGTACTTGTGCATATAGCATCGTCGCTTCCAAGTTTGTTACGAACAACCAGGTTGATAAAAGTAAAGAAGGGGGTCCCAGGAGTTATAACATCATTGCTGCAATACTGGAGCCCACCATCTTTTTGGCACTGTTTCCAGGGAAGCGTCAAAGTATTTGTGATTGCTGCTTTTCTTCTATTGTCTACTGCAACATTCTGCCAAGTAGTTTATTTCAGCAAGAGTAGAGTAGTTGTTTCATTTCCATTTTGAAATTTTATTTCCGCAAAAGTAGATTACAGATTTCTTGCTTTCCTGGACTAGCATTTCAATTCTACAAGTGTATATTAGCATCTCAATTCCGCAGTTTCAATTCTACAAGTGTAGATTAACATTTCAATTCCGCAATTTCATTTCTGCAAGCGTAGATTAGCATTTCAATTCCTCAATTTCAATTCTGCAAGCGTAGCTTAGCATTTCATTTTTGCAATTTCATTTCAGCAAGTGTAAATTAGTCATTTCCTGCTTTCATTTCAATTCTACAATTTCCATTTCAGCAAGGTTTTAGTTAGTTTCAATTTGTTGTTCAATCAATTTCAGTTTTGCAGGTACAATCAGAGAAAAAAACAAAAATCAACCAAAAATATTTCATTTCATGCCTCGTAGGAATAGAGACAATTTAGGAAAATTCTTACCCAACACCCCCACCCCATCCCTGAGTCACCCTTATCTCTTCTTCGGTGGTAGTGAACCTCCAGAGATACATGAAGATCCTTTAACAGAAGAAGAGAAAGAAACCATTCCTCCTGAGACCATGGCCGAACATAGGAATGGCATAGGTGATGAGGAAAGAATAGAAGGTGCTTTTCCCATCTGAGAGGCCAGTGGGGACACAAAAATGAAAAACATAAGTCCCTCAGCCTTACCTCACTTCCATGGATTGACCACTGAAGACCTTGATACCTTCTTGTTTGAGTTTGTTGTCCTTTGTCGATCCTATGCAAAAGACGAGTAGAAGTTGAAACTCTTTCCCTCTACCCTCAAGGATGTAGCATTGCACTAGTTCATGGGTTTACCTGGAAACAGTATCACAACTTGGGCTTAGATGCAACAAGCCTTTAACGACAAATACCGAGATTACTGTAGGTCGAAGGAAACGGAGGGAGAAATCTTTTGGATGACCATGGGAAGCAATGAGTCTTTACAAGATTACGAGGAAAGGTTCCAACTCAGTTATAAAAGGGCCAGGTGCACACTTGACCCCGAATCTTTGAAGTTGGTTCTGCTCCTAGGAATCCGTGAAGACCTTCTAGATACCCTCCATTTGCTGGTTGGAGGAGACATCTACCAGCTATCTTATGATGACATAAAGAGTATGTTTAGAAAGCATTCTAGGGTAGCCCAGAAAAGAGTTAGGGGGAACTAACTCTTAGCCAATTCCACCTTCTCCAAACATGAGTTTACAAATCAAATGGAAGACCTTAAAAGTGAGGTGAGACAGACCATTGCCATGCAACTAGATACTTTTCGAATCCAACAGAAGAAATAGGAAGCTGAAAGGGCTTTGGCCATCTTCTACCCCAGATTTACAAGGAAACATCCTCGGAACGAGTGTCCATTACACTCAGTATAGGTATGTTTCATTTGTGAGGAAGACCACCCTACAAACTAGTGCCCAAACTTACCCACACTTAAAGCTATGTACCAAGGGACTTAAGGAGCCACTGAACCACTCTACTTCCTAAACCGAAGGAGGCCACATGGATCCAGACCATACCAGTAAGGGATGAAAGGGGCATCCCAGACTTATTACAACCCCAACCAATCCACTCACATACCTTCTTGGGATCCCCCTGCTGATCCTTCATGGTCTGCACCACCTCCTTGGTCATATCCATCTCAATACCATACTCAACTTACTGCTCATTCATTTCATTCTCATGTTCAGTCCCAACCTCAGTGGAATGCACCTCAATAGGGGTGGAGGAAACAATACAAATCTCCTCCCACCATTTTGCCTCCACCACCTACTCAACCACAACCATTACCTCCTGCTTCTCCGAGACAACCCCAGATGCCTGCCCAACCGAACTTGAACCCCAATAATAGGCAGACCCAACAGGTATATACTGGCGAGACAACATGCCCTACCTATGTTGTGGAGATTCAGGAGATCAACCTACAATCTTGGAAGGTCCTCCCAGATAGCCAACCTCCTCCTAAAATAGGAAATTGAACCCAAATCCATTCCACCCTTTCCTGAGAGACTAACTGGAACTACACCACCAAACCCAGAAGAGACTGAACTTCTCGGCGAGCTGAAATAGTTATGTGTGAAAATACAACTTCTCAAGGCCATAAAAGATGTACCAATCTACAACATGTTGATTAAAGAGAAGTGTTTTAGGCATCCATGCAGGCACAAGAGAGATGCCCCAACTATCAATTTCATAGGACAACTCTCCGACCTAATGTTGGGACAAGTAATTTGTCCAAAATATCTGGACCCTGGGAGTCCTGTAATCGATGTCCACATCAATGGCACCATAATCCCCCACACGCTGATTGTTCTAGGGGCTGCCATTAATGTGATGACCAGGGACACTATTCTCAAACTCAACCTTTAGAGTTCCCTAAGAAAGACCTCGACAGTACTGCAGTTAGCAGACTGCTCCACCGTGACCCCCAAAGGGATTGTGGAAGATGTCATTGTCTCTGCTGATTCTTGGGAGTAACCAGTAGACTTCTTGGTCCTTCAGCCAAAGGAAAAACTTACTGGATATCCCCTCATTTTGGGAAGGCCTTGGTTATCTACTGCAAATGCTTACATCACTTGTCGAGCAAGGAGCATGACCATCAAGAATGTGCCCATGTCCAAACAGCTAGTCCTATATCCTCCTGCCCAACCTCTGCTTGAACATGACTTACTTCTCTGGTTGGAGGAGGAAGATGACGATGAAGTCTACTCTGCACTAGTGTGCACTGTGTAAGTCACCAAGGGAGGTCCTCAAACCGAGGATGACCTTATTGAGAAGTTAATTCAAAATCCACCTCCCAGCGTGCTACCATTAGAAGAGTTGGTAGAAGACACCCAAGCCAATGCTTTGGTGGATCTATGTGTGGCTGATCTGACCTCTCCTCGAATTAAGAAATTGGAATTTGGCCCTAAAAGAACCTTGAAGATCAACTCATCCCTATCCCCCTCTCAAGAGAAGGAGTTGTGTAGCCTGTTGAATCGCCATATAGATGCTTTTGCATGGAGCTATAAGGAGATGAAAGTAGTCCACCCTTCAGTCTGTACCCATCACATTTACATTAAAGAGGATTGTAAACCAGTCAGGTAGCCTTAGAGGAGACTGAATGTAGCCCTTAAATACATTGTCAAAGAAGAACTACAAGAATTGTTGGATGCAGGATTCATTTACTCCATCTCTGACAACGAGTGGGTTTCTCCTCTAGTGCTTGTGCCCAAGAAAAATGGGAAGAGGAGAATCTGCGTAGATTATCGAGAACTTAACAAAGCTACCAAGAAGGACCATTTCCCTTTACCTTTCATAGATCAAGTGTTAGATGGGCTGGCAGGGAAGAAGTTCTTCTCATTTCTAGATGGGTTCAATGGGTATAATCAGATGTAAATCAGCCCGGAAGACCAAAGTAAGACCACTTTCACTTGTCCATGGGGTTACCTTTTCCTACAAGGTCCTTCCCTTTGGGTTATGCAATGCTCCTGCCACTTTCCAGAGAGTCGTACTCAGCATATTTGCTGAGCTTGTTCATGATTCGGTGGAAATCTATATGGATGAATTTACTCCTTATGGGTCCAACTTCCAAGAAGCATTGACTAACCTAGGAAAAGTCTTAACCAAGTGTATTGAGATGAACCTGTCCCTCAGTCCTGAGAAATGTGAATTCTTGATGACTGAAGGGACCGTGCTAGGTCATACAATTTCTCAACAAGGATTACAGGTGGATCCCAACAAGATTGCTTCATAGGATATTATAGAAGATTCATTAAAGATTTCAGTAAGCTAACCTCTCCATTGTTTGGTCTTTTGGGGAAATATGTTGAGTTTATATGGACTGACAACTATCAAGAGGCTCTGGATGTGTTGAAGGATAAGCTGGTAACTGCCCCAATCTTGAGAGGTCCAAATTGGGCCCTACCTTTCCCCATTCACATAGATGCCTCGAACAAAGCCATATGAGCAGCCTTAGGCCAAGTTGAAGAGAAGCTACCATATGCCATATATTTTGTTAGTACAAACCTGTTCAAGGCAGAACTAAACTATACCATAACTAGAAAGAGCTCTTAGCTGTACTCCATTCCCTAAAAAAAGTTCAGACACTACATCACTGGTTATCAGAAATTCATACACACTGATCATGTTGCAATTAGATATTTAATGAATAAACCTGATGTAAATGCTCGTATCATTAGATGGTTACTTTTATTGTAGCAATTTGATTTGAGCATTGTTGATAAGCTAGGTAAGGAAAATGTTGTTGCTGATTTTTTGTCTAGACTAGATTTGTCTATAGGTGAAGAAGGGATGGTAGATGATCAAATTCCAGATGAACTTTTCTATTTCAATACTCTCTCCATGGTTTACTAATATAGCAAATTACTTGGTTTTAGTACATTTCCTGCTGCACCTATCCTCAAAAGAGAAGAGCAAGATCCTTAGGAAAAGAGCCCCATTCACTTGGATTGGGGGAAACCTGTTCAAACTTGGCCCATATCAGATTTTGAGGTGTTGTGTCAGGGAAGAGGAAGTTTTTGACATCCTCCTAACCTGTCATGATGGACCCTGTGGAGGTCACTTTTTAGCAAAAAGAACCGCTTTCAAAATTCTACATGCAGGTTACTATTTTCCCACTCTTCATCAGGAGGTCAGGAGATACATCAGCCAATGTGACCGATGTCAAAAGATTTGGAAACCGACTCCAAAGGATGAGATGCCACTCCAACCTCAAGTGACTTTTGAGCCATTTGAGAAGTGGGGCATGGACTTTGTGGGTCCTATCAACCCTCCTTCAAACCGGAAGTCTTACATCATTGTGTGCACGAACTACCTGAAAAAGTGGGTAGAAACAAATGCAATCAAGGCAACAATAAAAGAAAAAGTGGCTGAGTTTTTGAGTGAAAATATCTTCTACAAGTTTGGCTACCCAAGGGAGTTAGTCACAGATCAAGGAAGTCAGTTTACCCCTAACCTGATTGAAGATTTTCTCACTCATCACAAGATTAAGCACAGAACTTCCACCCCTTATCATCCATAAGCAAATGGGTAGGTGGAAGTCACTAATAGAGCTTTGGAGGAGATTTTGACTAAAGTGGTGAGCAGCATCAGATAAGATTGGGTAGATGACTTGGTTGAGGCCACCTAGGCCTACAACGCTACTTGGAAAACTACAACAGGTTTCACACCCTAAGAGCTGGTCTATAGGAAGAAGGCTTTGATGTCCATAGAATTTGAATATAACAGCTTGAGGTTGGCAGCTTAGCTGGACCTAGATCTCAGCCATGCACAACAGGAAAGGTTGCTTCAGTTGAATGCACTAGATGAACAGAGAATGTAGGCCCTTCTGCACTCAGAGGTGGTCCAACTTCAGAGGAAGATATGGCATGACCGATACCTTAAAGAAAAACAGTTTCAGCCATGAGATTGGGCGTTTTTATATTATTCAAGATATAAGGATTTCAAAGGGAAGCTGAGGAAAAGATGGATGGGACCATATACATTGGAGAGATGCAACGAAAATGGTTTAGTCCTTATGAGGACCATTGATGAAGAAGCCATCCCCATGCTCATCAATGGGCATCGATTAAAAATCTACAAGAAGCCCCTTTCTAAGCAGGAGTTCATTGAAACTCTAGATAAATCAGTATTGGTGCTAGAATAGGATCCTACCTCCACTCCACCAACACCTTGGAAAATATTAAAATAAAAAATAAAAAATAAAAAGATCCTTGGGTGAAAACCTCCTGGAGGCACCTAGGGTAGACAGTGAGGGTGAAAACCTCCTAGAGGCACCCCAGCTGTCTCAAAAAAAAAAAAACGAAGAAGAAAAAAGAAAGAGGAAAAGAGAAACCTAATTTCTATTGAATAATTGCAGGTTGCAGGAAGGAAATTGCAGGATTAGGAGGATCGCATAAGACAAGGAAAAAGGTTAGCACCAGGCTGCCTGCATCCCTCACCATCCATTCCTCCATGACCACTACCCTTTCATAATATTTGGTCTAATTCGGACTAGGATTTCACCTTCTATAGGAAGTTCTATGTATTCTACAGGAAGTTCTTGTAGAACCTACAAACAAGCCAGAATCGATCTCCGAAGAGGACCTGAATGTTGGGAACCTATCCAGGATGCCTGTAAACACCCCTATTTCCATCCATCACCACCTATCACCTTTTCCCATCTCCATACACCTCGCAAAATCACACACAGGAATCTTTTTTTTCATACTGCCAACAAAAACTCCTTAATGAAAAATCAAGCAGTAGTTTTACTCACCATACCTATTACCCTCCATCTAGATTCCTCATATACTAAGACCCTCGTCCATAGCATAGCCATGCTCATTCTAGCTTGCATTCCAGGAGGAGAAGTAGCCACCGGACATCCTAGAAGAATCCTGTAGCAGCTGATCTTGCTAAAAGACATACTCCAGAGATAGGGATAGAAAAGTATGGAAGAAGAGACATGCATGAAGCTCTTCTTTGACGTAAGAACATAAGAAGTAGTAGAGGCCAAGCATGCAGTATGCAGGCAGCAACAGTAAACAAAGGAATGGGGTTCCAAAACCTGAAATCTGCATAACACGGCTGTGACCCCGCAGGTAAGTGCCTAAACTCATTCTTCAATTGCATAAATCATATTTCAAAAGTTGCATGACTATGGGAATGGTTTGAATTGGGTGAAATTGGTGGCCAGTCAACTAGCCACCCTCGACCAGTTTCATATCTTCGTGAGATCCGAACGAGCCCCGCTACATTCAAAATTGTCAATTAGATGTGCAGCCAGCATGTGTGGAGTGTCCATTTAGAGAGAAATCGTCGGGACTGGTAGTGGTGGTGGCGGTAATGGGAGAGCGGAGGTGATGGCAGTCAGAAACACACAAAAACATTATGGTTGTAATGTCGGATTAATGGTCCAGTCCGGCCACCTCACCCCTACACCACGAATCACACCGCAGTTAAAACATGCTCAGTCGAGACATGCACCACCTTCTGTTCATTCTGCACTCAGGACATTCTCGACTGGAGTACATATCCACCACTTCCAAAAGAAATTAACCAGTCATCCTCCACCAGTTTTTCGGCCTATTTTAAAAAAATCTCCCGCTTATCGGGCTCTAGCGGAAGCATAATTCCATTCTACAGGGAACTGGGAGCTATCTACAGGAAGGGTTCTACAGGAAAGTCAAAGAACCACTTGGCAGGAGGGAATGCAGAGTTTTCATTGAATTTCAAGCTCCAAATGAGGTAGGCCTGAGAGAAGTTCTTTGTGTGCAATTTTTTGGTGTAAGGTGGTGAATTGAACGACATCAGTTTGAAAAATAAAAGTCTAACTGTGTATTCAACAAACCGTGAAAGATTGCCTGCATATTTCACTATATTTGCGTAAGTTCTTTCTCTGCACTCTGAAATCTACTCATCATTTTTAAAATTCTCTTGTAAAGAAGATATATGTTGTAGTAGAGGCCACCCTGTGTGCATGAAAAACTAAATTTACATATCTATCTATGTGTTGAGAAGAGAATTTGTGCCCTTATGCTTTGTTCTGCAAAAACAATATTCTCCTTTCAATAAACTGATAGTTGAATTCTGGCTAACAAAAAAAAGGGAATTATTGCTATCTAGTATTGTGAGGAACATAAGAGAAACTCCTCCCTGGGTTCAAAAGACACCAAATTCAACTATCCTCTATTTTCAGTGGTTGACTATTGTTTTCCCGAGCATTTCCTTTTCTGATTAATACATAAGAAGAACACTCAACACCATGCCAGGGGGATTCATAAGGAAAGAGCCCTCAGACTCCAGCAAGCTGTATGAGCACCCTGAGGTGGTGGACCTTTTCACTAGAGCAAATTGGATATCCTTCTTTAACAAAATTCAGGGTCATGATGAAGAGATAACCGAAGAGTGTCTGATATCCTTGAGACCACATTCAAGGACACATGCCACAGTTAGTTTTAGGGGTTTGACCCTATAACTCACCCCTGAGCTCATCAGTAGAGTTATTGGTCTACCATTGGGGCTCCCTTGGAGCAAGGAAGAGAGATCATTGGGCCAGATTGCTAAGAAAGCATTCTTTCTACCCGAGGAGCATCCTGTAGAGGATAAAAATGGAGTCAGAAGGACAAGTCTTCCCCCTCTCTGGAGTGCAGTTAGTTATCAAATTATGAAGTACATTGCATGTGAAGGGAGGTTTAGCATCATCTATGGATACCATTTCAGGTTGTTAAGTGAATTAAGGCATGGGATTGACTTTCCTTCAAACAAGAAACTAAGCATCCCATATTTCCTTCTCTAGTCCCTAATTAAATGTGGTACAAAGTTAAATGAAGGGATCCCATACGAGTTGGCCCACCATGGGCTTATAAAACTATTTGTTGAAGATGCTTTACACACCTACACTGTCCCCATATCTTGGGAAATCTTCAGAAACATGTCCAGAAATGATAACATTAGGACTTTGGCTGAAAACATCACTCCATCCAGCAGCGAGGAGGGGGAGAAAACTGAGGAAATGGAGAAAAACAATGATGAGGGCACACAGGGCATCCAAGCAGAAGGAAAAATAGAGAAAGCACAGGAAAAATAGAAATAAATTGGCAAGATTGTTGAACTTCAAATAGAGTAGGAAACAACAGCAGAAACACCAAGGGAAAAGAGGATGCAGAGTACAAAATAAAAAGCTGAGAAAGACCAGATGAAGTCTCCCACAACCAAAGTAGGCACCCAGAAAGAAAAAGGAAAAACACACCCTGAGAATTCAAAAAACACAGACAGAAATAGTGGACACAAAGATTCTTATAGGAAGCAAGGAAAAAAAACAACAAGAGGAGAAATCATCTGAAAAATTGGCAAGGGAGGCAGCAGCTGTGCTTGCTGCATTAAGCGCACCTGCAAATCAAAAAGGAAAGAGAAAGAGACAAACCTCAATGTACTTCAAAGCCAGGAGGAGCACATGGATCAAAATGGGCAAACCCCGGCCACAATCAAAATAACCTATTGTCATTGAGGACACAATCACTACACCAAAAGAAGAGTCTCCTTCAAAAATATCCATCACCTATGAAAGAGGAAGCCCAAAAACCTCCACCTGGAGGGATAGAATTAGGATGATGGACTCAAAACAACTCTACAGGAAACTCTGGCGAAGTTAAAAGAAACCAAGGAATTGGAGAAGAAGGCAGCTAGACAACCACAGGGGGAAGAAAAGACTAAAGAAATACTGGAGTTGAGCCCTTAGCCTAGCTTAGGATCATATTGCAACCTGTTGGAAGGTGGGAAAATTATCCCAAAAAAGTTTGTCGTACCCCTCTTCTTTGCATTGGAGCAGAGAGGGTTTGGACTCACATTTGGATCAAGATTGCCAAATCCAAGGGTGTTGCAAAAATAGGCCACCTAAAAGAATAGCTAAAGGAATCAAGGAAAGAGTTGGCCATGGTAAGACACATGGAAAGCAGTCAGAGAGCCAAATTACAGGAAGAGAATGAGCTGCTAAGGAAGCAGTTGTAGCTATAGGAAAGTCATAAGGAAGATAGACCATCCATTGTGGTAGAGCAGTAGCAACAAGAAAGACCTCCAGCAAATAGGAAGACAACTCAGGAACAACAAAGAGAAGAAAAGATGCCAACTGATATTGAGATGCTAAACAAATTGCTACAGGAAAAAGAGTAACAAGTAGCAGAAGAAATATAGGCTTTGAAACAACAGGTGCAAGAGAAAGAAGCACAAATGGCCTGCATGGCCAACTGGGCAGTAGAAGCCTTACAATGCAGACAACCTACAAAGTCATATGCATTATATCTGAAGGATCAATGGTTGTAATTTCAAATTAACACACTAGCCTAAAGGGGCACCATTCCATTCCAGAACTACAATTAGTTCATGTATTTGTGTGACAGTAGCTCAACGGAAGACAAGGCCAAGATAGCAGAATTCTATTTACACAACTTGGCACTTCCAAACATGAACCTATGGGACCCCAATGCAGCATTGGGAGTTGTGCAACTAATGGCCATGGCCTCTTGGTTAAACCATGAGGAAAAGAGGGCAGAGAAATTCGGGAAGTTATGGACAGGGAGCTAAGTGAGCCACTCATGATTGGAGTAGAACCAGAAGATCCCTAAAATTTAGTTTATGTCCATTAGCACCTAGCCAACAACCCTCAGGTTCTCCCAGATTACATTGAAAGACAATCTCAGGCCATCACACACTTTGAGGACATGGAGAGACTGTTGGGTGATAATTGCATACATGATTGCATCAGGAGATGGAACACCTTGTCCCACAATCTGAAAATGAGGGAGTACCACTCCCCAACCAGGATGCGGGAGGCTTTAGCTAGAGTACCTCTCTACAAACAGTCAATGCAAAATCTGCAGGCCAGCTGGATTGGCCTAAAATTCAGTCCTCCATTGCTTTTGGGACTACTGGAAGGGGTCAAAGAAGAAGAAGAACATAGGCAGTGGGAGGAAGTAGAGAGAAAAGCAGGGTTCCATGACCGAGAGGAGGACATCACCTCGAAAGCTTGGGATGTTAGGGAGGCAGTCCAAGCAATCAAAGATGATGAGCTGGATTATTTGCTCAGAGGATGAGCAACACATTTAGCAGGAGGGTGATGATGAGCCCCAAAAATGGGTAACTTATTGGGCTCATTTTGCCTATTATTCTCGATCAATCCACCATTCTTCATAGTTTTACGCATGATTTTTAATATATTTATGTTAATTGAATGGATGAGAATAGTCACTTGACCTCAAAGTCTAATACATGCTTATTGCATATTTTTGGACATCTTTTGGACCAAGGTTAAGCATTTATGAGCTAGTTGACAGCCAAATACAAAGGAACAAGATTGAGGATTCGTAGGAAGGGTATCTCCAACACTAAATGACCCCTTCCTCAAGTTCTCCACCATCAGCTCAGAGTTCAACAACCCACCAAAGATGATTTCAAGGGGCAGTCGAACAGTTTTTGTGAAGTGGCTGATTAACTACAGCCTTGAGCAACCAAGCCCCTAAAGTTAAGGAGGGCTGTTGGGAGTCCTTGTAGTGCATAAGTAAGTAGGCTTTGAGCCTTCATAGGTTAGCTCTTGAACAGTTATTTTTCACACTTTAGTGCTGCTCTACCTTTTAGCTCATTTTCGAGCTCTTGCTGTAAACATTTTTGTGACATGATTATTTTTTTAGTAATGGAGATAAATTTCACTTTGCACCAGCTCTGAGCTTTTCTTAGGAGGTTGTAGCTCTTGGGGTTGGGCGCAACCCAAGTGCTAGTACCTCCTTTGTGTACTTTTATGTGTTTTTGTTGCATTCCTAGAGTAATTTCTGCTATTTAGATTAAAATCTTGCTTTGTTACTTAGATCATTTTTTATGATTAGAATAGCTTTCCATGCTTCAGGTTGATTTGATAGTTTGGTAAAGGAAAATACCTGCAAGAGGCCACCAAGCAATCCTTGATCTCATCTCTCCCTCCTTGGGACCATGAGCTAAGACCAAGGCATACTTGCTGCCACAAAAACATTGTTTTTGCCTCTTCATGCAATTGCTAGTTTTAGATTTTTAGTTAGGAAAGTTGATACCAGTTGTACTTGCATGTTTATTATATGTTCTTGCTTAGATTCCATAGTTATCTTGCATGATTTTCTGCCAATAAACTTTTGTTCATCATGTTTCTGGTTTCTAGGTCAAAGTAGGTCAAAATAGCTAGATCTTTGGTTTTTCTAGTCTTTCATTGATTAGTTTTGAGAAATAGTGTGCAGAGCATCTGTAACACATCCCTGGCTACCCTTCCTCCATCCTACAACCTGCTTCAACCCCTAATCCAAGATTCCTTCCCTTCATTTTCCACACTTTTCCAATTTGCCCTAATTTCTACATCCTTGTGTAGCATTGCTCCCTCCATCCTTGAACAAATCCAACCACCCTCCTCACTCCTTAGCCTCATTTACCAGGTCCTAGACCCCTTTTCATCCTCATCCAACCTCCATTTCCACTTTCCCACCGTTTTTCCACCATCAACCCTCCAAAATCCTCTTTCGGATCTTCCTGTAGAACCCCTACAAACTTCGTATAGAAGTTCATGTGAGCAGCTTTTCGATATCTGAACACTGTGAAACTCCCTGGAAGGGTGTTAGGGACCTCGTATGCCATCTTCTCACCTTCCAAACCTCTTGCAAGCACCCACTCCATTTCGTTTCACCAACCAACCTCTGCACAGTCAAAAATAGTTAAAGCCCATGCATAATAATTCTGCAAGATTACTCAAAAATACAAAAAGATGTTTTTTTCCATATTTTCCTTTAGAAGTAGCTTAGTCACATGCATTTTACCTTTCCAAGAGTCAATGGCATTAATTTTCATAGCTTCCATCTCTTTTCTTGCACCAATAGGGTTAGTCAGTAAAACTAGGGTTTGCTAGGGTTTGCATTTCCTTTCATCTTTCAGTTACTTTCTAGAAGTAGATTAGCCCATTTTGAGTTAGCCCTTGTCCATCACAGTTAAAATATTCTTCTAAGAGATCATAGAAGTTGGCTTAAGCTCCTAGCAGACTTGTGCTAGTTGATCAAGTGACAGCCTGCGGCAAGAGCTAGTACTTGTGCATATAGCACCATCGCTTCCAAGTTTGTTATGAACAACCAGGTTGATAAAAGTAAATAAGGGAATTCCAAGAGTTCCAACATCATTGCTTCAATACTGGAGCCCACCAGAAGGATCACGCTACATAGAGCCAGCGCACGACTACGACAACGATGACAATTTGGAATGCATATACAAGATAACCACATGGGAGCAAGACTGGGTAAATCCAACCGCGGATGGTCGAATCTCATGGGAGCACGAAAGCTCCTGCGCATCAAATTCTAACGAGGAGATATAATGATGGTAGAACTGCTATATGAGGTAACCACGCTCAATAGTAACATGATGAAGAGATCATTGTGCTACATAATGATAGAGGTAAGGGATTTGCCTTCGTATGACATTTTAAGTGAGGTGGATGACTTCTAGAACAAATTTGAAAGAGAAGTACCGGAACAGTAGTGTTTCGATGCTCTAAAATGGGTACTGCGAGCTATGCCCACAAGATGGTGGGGTACGAACCAAAGAAGTTTTGATGAATGACACAAATACATATGGATGATGCGCATGCAGTTTGGGAAGCATCAGATGAGATTAATAGTTAAGATTGTTGGACAAACTGGCCCATACACCCACCTATCCAAGTGGATACAGGAATATTATGCGAAACCTACAGGAATGCACACTGTCCTTGCTGTAGGAGACATGATTAGTAAGCAGATGCAGGTAAGGAAATGGCGCAAACAAACACTCTGATTGGGACCACGAAGTATGGAAAGACAAAGTGCGCAAAAGGATATCCATGTAGAAGCCTTTAACAAAGTATGCAAAGTGCTAAATGAGGTCCACAATACGAAGCAAACTGACTGGGACCCACGCATACCAGTGGTTCAATGGACTTATACGACCACATGCAAGAACCTGACTATGCAGGCACCACCAAGGCTGGAGTATCAAGAAAACGTTGTAAGCCTTATAGTACATGGAAAGCTTAGACCTTGCATGATAGCACTGATAGATACGATGGTTCGTGGAACCTTGGAAGAAGAAATCCAACTGGGAAATTCTAGGCTCCAAGAAATTGAAGAAGAAAGGGTACGATTAACGAAGAAAAGTGCTTTGGTGGACGTGGAAGTCAAGAAGCTGGAGAACGAGATAAAGGAATATTTTCTTGGAAAAAATACTAGGGTGATAAAGCAGGATGTGGATGATCACAATAAAAAGTTTGAGGCCTATCGCTGTGAATTGATCAGTCTGATGTCTTGGCTTGGACCGCACATTACTAAGTGAATCGACCTAGGTAGCGCATTGTAGATGATAAATTGTGTGATGCCGCACGTAATGATAAAAGGTGGGCATTTTCTAGGAAACGTGATGGATGATAGGATGAAACTTTACATAGGTGGTGCAACCACCTAACTAGCCAAGGGAAGTATAGTCTTAGCGCTCCAGGGATTTGAAAGGAAGTGCAGGACTATAAACTACTATGTTTGAGAGCTATGCGATGTTGGAGCTACGTGCAGAAGAAAAGAGTCACAAGGTCCGCATCCACGCATGGGGGGTTGCGCTACCGTGCGGGTTGGCCAAAAAGTGATTGTTGAAGTCACTATTCATGATGGGATGCTCAACTTGAGACCAAATGGAGCAGACGACAAGCATTGAAGACACGACTTATGGGCAAGATTTGGGAAAATCTGCCACCAAGGGAGCATTAATGAACGAGCTTTGGGGGGAACGGTCGAATTCAAATTCAAAAAGCGCTATAAATTACAAGGGGCTACCCAGGAAACAACACTTGGTCATTTGCGAATTGAGAGAATTGAGAAAAGCCCTTTTTGTTTTGTGCCAAGCATTAATTAAGCCCCTGAGTTCGTGAGTGATAGATTTCTAGACATACATGATGACAGCATCTGAGGAAGTTATGGAAATAACCGAATTAACTACTAAAGAGGCTAAACAGGATTTGACTGTGAGGGATGCTCTAGAAGGCATTAGGATTGTGGTAGAAATCTAGAAATCACCACACATGCCAAGACCCAAGAAGGACAAACAAGCAATGGTTCCTGTACGTGTGTCCCCACGGAACCCACTGCACACCAAGTTGTTAATGGAGGACAAGGAGAAAGTCGTCACCATAGAGATCGATGAAGAAAAAGAAGACCTGAAGTACCTAATTATTGAAGAGGACAAGGATGAAGGCATGAAGGAGGAAACTGAGCTTGCACACCCCCCGACAAAGCTGCCCACCTATGTACCCCCACTGAAAGTGAAGGCTAAAGTTCCCAAGAACCTTGACGAGACTAGGAGCTCACTCCAGACCCTACTCCTCCCAGACAATATTATTTTTTAGGGCACACACTTGGGATGGGTGCCGAGCTTAAAATTTGAAGATTGGGACCTCAATGACCATGAGAAGTTCCCTCACCTTTAGACCTCACAACGCATGAATCCTAACTAGAAAATTGCGGTAGGAGTTACATAATTAGAGCCACAAAAGTGGTTGCACGGAGTGGAAAGGTAGGGCTACCTAACCTGCTCTAGGTGCTGCATTTTTACCATGCCTCAATAACCATTTTTGTCATCAGGCAGCTGATCTGCCTGGTGCATGATGGGTGTTTGTGGATGGAGGAGCCCATCCCCATCATGGTAGACTTGATTCACCATATTTCCTGGCTTCCATGGAAAGGAGAGGACCCCATAGACATCTTGAAAGGGAAGAGCAGTGACTTGGCCATCATGGAGGCCATGAAGAAGAAGTACAAGCTGGTGAAAAAGAAAAGGGGCTATGCCATATCCAACATCAATGATAAAGCATTGAGAGTGGCGACCCAAATACTAGCTCGTAAGGCTATGTGCAAGTGCTACGTGGACGAGGTACCCGCACTAGTGGTAACAATTGCTAAACAGTTCCGGAGTTGGCCATCCTAACAAACACTTTAGCAGAGGCGTGCATCCAAAGGTTAGCGGCATGGGTGTGTGAAGCGAGGGAGGAAATGACAAAGGTTCAGCTGGAGCTGAACCTTTAGATCACTGAGCTACAATTAAAGTCACAACCGTCCACCCCTCTGAAAGTTAGAGAACAACGTGCTAATGCTATTACAGCGGGAGTAGACAAAGTTGGCAGTGTAGTGCGACACTACACTAGCATGTTGAAAGAATCATTTGAGGTCCTCACAAATTTGCAGGAGGATCCCAACATCCAACGCTTAGAGACAGAGGTGCAAGAACTCCAATAGAAATATGACAACATCAAAGGAACTACATAGACGGTGTGCCTCACTGAAAGGCTCGCGTGGATGCAATAGGCCAAAGCACTGAAAGAATAGGTGGATGTGGCATGACACAACGAAGCAGTCCTGAAGGCGTGCGTTCAGCCTTGGATTGATGAGGCCTTCACCATCACAACAAAAATTGAAGGCAAGCTCAAACACATGCAAGGGATACATGCATAGATGCAAAGAAACACTTATGATATAGTGGTCTTGGAACAGCATATGCAACAGATCCAGCAGGAATCAGCTTAGTGTGTTGCCGACCTTGCCGTAGTTTGAGCAGAGTTGGAAGGACTTTGCATAAATATCTCCACGCCAACAAAGTGACTCAAGGGTGAGTCACGATGTTTGTGTTGGGGGCCTGTTGGGCATGGAATCCCCCCAAGGTAGGTTTTGGGGCTTAAAGCCCAAGTTTTGACTGAATCTTTTTTAAAAGCTCTACAAATTGCAGGCGCGGGGCGTGAAATTATAATAGAGTCACAAGGTTGTTCGCGCTAGTTTTTGTAATGTAATGTTGGTGGGATAGACCTACCCATGTTGCGCAGACCATGGGATTGTATAAAAAGAGCGAGGCTCTAAGTGTATAAGGTAACTAATAGAAAAGATAAAATGGGTAAGCAAGAGAGGTATAAGGGATTGAGAAGCAGTGTAAAGTGTGTCTTTGGGTCGTAGAGTAGGGGAAGGCTCTACAGTTGAGTGCATAGAGGCCTAGCAGTCTGTAGCTGAGTTTGCGGACCCTTGCAGCTGAGTGCGCAGGGCAGGTCAAGTCTGTAACCATTGGAAGAATCAACAAAGAGAAAGTTTACCATATTTCTGTGCACATTATTCTATTTTAATATATGATTAGGTGTAATTTGCAAATATTACTGTTTATGTTGCACGAACTTATTTTAATGTTTTGTATAACTAGTTATAACATAAGACATCCAAGTATGCGAAGGAAATTAACGGGTATAGGAAGATAAGTAAGATCGCAAGTAATAGCACAGAGCGTGGATCTAGCAGCGCGAAAGCTCCATAATCCCTGGTTAGGGCTGTGTGAAGGCAGTATATCAAGGCGTAAGGGACAGGAAAGTGCACAGAGTGACCTACGTGCAGGGACAAACAGTGGGACCGGTTGAACCTCTGAGACATCTCAAGGGTGCCGAAACCTGGTTCTAGCACCCTCCCATACTACTTTGGGTGAGACCTCAGTCCATGCTGCACGAACTATTGCCGAAAGGACCAGTAGTACTAGAATTTGTTTGTCTAATTGACTCTGAACCTGAGTCAGGCCCCAACAAGCCAACACCTCCAACATGTAGAATCGCTAATCACTAATCAACGAATTGCATTAGTTGTTGCACTACACCTTAGAACCTTCGATCCCTGATATGAAATATGTCAGGACCTCCAATATTGCGATATACTTGGACCTCCAATCACCAATTACTGATTAGACATGTGTCAGAAGGAGACCAACTCATTTTCCTTTGTCTTCTATTTTGGAGAGGAAAAACTTCAACTGTATCTAACTTTTGATCTAGAAGTCCATTATGGGACTTCCACATACCATTAGAAAGCTTATTCTGAGATTTATCCAATTGAGGGGTCCAATTGATATTTAAGCCCATATACTACCTCAAGGAGGGCTCTATAGTCTTTGCACAACTAGAATCACAACCACCAAGGCATGAAGCCCAATCATCAGTTTGCGCCTTGTTTACCATCAATGCCAAAACTTACATGGCCAGCCATCTACATACCATCAAATTTCCAACACAAGATACTAGATAGACCTTTCTTGCTTATTGGTTATAATGACTTTCATATCTGTTGTGGACTATTCCATTGGATGGTGGATGGATCTTTCCCTATTCTTTGGTTTTAATGACTCTCACATCCACTATGGACTATTCCATTGGATGCTAAATAGACCTTCCTAGTTTGCATGTGTCCCTTCCTAGTTGGTACTATTACGTCTCAGTTATAGGCTCACTTCTCTCCCCCCTTTTATAGTAAGAGAACCTAGAAATAGTTATCTTGTGCATTCACCAGGCACATTCACCTTGTTATTTAAAGATACCATTTCATCACTCTCTCGTGCTGACAGTTAGAGCCAAGGAATATCTTTGAGGATTTGGCAACTAAGCCTTTATACCAGATGTGACTCCTACACCAAATGGTGTGAGGTCTAATTGGGACTTCATATCGGGGAGATCCCCTTGGTTGATGGATGTCCAACACCATCAATAGTAAGACACAAATTTATTAACGTGTTGGAATTTAAAAATGTTGGCTTAATGGGGCTTGACCCAGGTTCAAAGTTGAGTTAGCAAATCCTGGTACTATTGGCCCTTTCGGTAATAGTCTGTGGAGCATGGACTGAGGTCTCACTTGAAGTAGTATGGGAGGGTGCTAGAACTAGGTTTCTGCACCCTGTAGATGTTTGATGATTTCAAGTGGTTTGCGGTTCAACCCTGTGTGCAGGTCGTTGTGCGCACTCTCCCGTACCTCGCAGCCTGATATACTGGCTTCACGCAGCCCTACTCTGGGGCCAAATGATGTGCTTTTGCGTTATTACCCAAGTCCTTACTAGTATTCCAAGGTTACTTGATTATTTTAGCATAAATCCGTGCTTTAAGTTATACTTAACAACATAAACCATTCATAGAGGTGTGCGTAGTAAATAAATAGTATATTTGAAAATTATATCAAGCATGCATTAACCCAAGAATAGATACACAAAATGATAACAAACTTCTCTTTATTAATTCCTTCTTTGGTTACAGACTCGACTCTGCCCTGCGTACTCAGCTATAGGGGTTTGCGCACTCATTTGTGGACTACTAGGCCTCTGCGCACTCAGCTGCAGAGCCTTCTCCTACTCTACGACCCAAAGACACACTTCACTTCGTTACTGAGACTCTTACTTCTCTCTTTCTACTTCTTCTTCTTTTACACTTGGAGCTTCGCTCTACTTATACAATCCCATGGTCCATGGACCATAGGTAGGTCTATCCAGCTGACATTACATTAAAAAACTAGGGCGGACAACCCTCTGACTCTATCATATTTTTCGCACTCCACGCTTGCAATTCGTAGAGCCCTACAACAAGATTGGGTCAAAACATGGGCTTTGAGCCCCAAAACATGGCTTGGAGGGGATTCCATGCCCAGTAGGACCCCAACATAACTCGCCCTCGAGTCGCTCTGTTGGCATGGCAATATTTGTGTGGAGTCCCTCCAACTATTCTCAAACTGCATGAAGGTCAGTAGCACACTAAGTTGCTGCTTGCTGGATCTGTTGCATGCGCTATTCTGAGACCTCTTCATCTAGGGTGCTTCTCTGTATTAATGTGTGCATCCCCTGTATGTGCATAAGCTTGTCTTTGATGTCTACAATGATGGTGAAGGCCTCGTCAATCCAAGGCTAGACGTGTACTTTTAGAACTTCCTCCTTATGTCATGTCACGTCCACTTTCTCCTTCCATGCTTTAGCCTGCGACATCCTCACAAGCTGCGGGTGAGGACCACTATATATGCAATTCCTCGGACACTATGATACTTCTATTGGAGTTCTCATGCCTCTCTCCCTAAGAATTGGATGTTGGGGTCCTCCTGCAAAGTGGTGAGGACCTCAAGTGATTCTTCCAAAATGCTAGTTCAGTCTCGCACTACACCTCTAACTGAACCTTTGTTGTTTCTTCCCTTGCCTCATGGACTCCTGCTACTAACCTGTGGATTCACACCTCCACTGGCAGATCTGCTAGGATGGCTATCTCCAAGGTGCTTCAGCAAGCGTCATCTATCACTTGCACTAGCTGTTGATTTTGCGACACCAATTCATTGTGTTGCAAGCTTGTTGTCTCCATATTTATCTTCTACTTGTCGAGGACTTGGAGCGCGTAGCTCTCCCTGATGCACAACTCTTATGTTATCCCATCTTGCAATAGATATAGTGTCTCATGTGGCAGGGTGACTTGATTAACACTGAGACCTTTCATCGTGCTAACCGAAAACCTATCATCCTCATTTGATGTCACTAGAGCCCCGTCCGACAACACTATTGTGTTCTCCATCCGCACGCACAACATTTGCTCTATTGCCTTGGATCTGATTGCGAGGTTGGTTGAAAGGGTACCAACCTGAGGGGGGAACACCTGTAATTCTTGCAACTCCGCTCTGAGGGCCCCCAACACAATCTAGTTCTCCTGGATGAAATCTTGGAGGTCCTCATTTGTGACATCATGCACCATCTCGCTGATGTCATGCAGAGCACCCTCGGTTAGGGTGATCGGGTCAATGGACAATTTTGAAGCCTTGACCTTCTTCCATGATCCTGCCCGTTCTACTAGGTGCTGGCACTTCAGTTGTGTGGAAATGGTTCATGGGTCCATGCCTCCTTCTTCTGTTTCTGCTTCCTCTACTGCCTTCCCTTGTGAAGGCATTGTTTGGCCCTTGGCTACCTTCGTAGCTGCTTCCTGTGCCACTGCTACTACTACAACCTTTTCTTGCTCGGCTGCATTCTGTGCCGCTTCTCGCGCTGCCCGCACTTCGGCTAATGTTGTTTCCTTCTATCATTTTTTAGAAAATTGTGCGATGCGCAGCTTGGCATCATCTTTCTTCTTCTACACTTCTGACCTCTCAAGTTCTGCAATGTCTGTGGCATGCCATTCCAAAGGCAATGCCTGCAAGACATTGAAAATGGCATCATCAATGGCTAAAAATGGTAGCTTTGTCCACTACTTCGTTGAATCCTTTCACGCCCTTATATATATGTTGTGCATGTTTGCTTTAAATTCTATAAAACTCTACAGACTATTGTAAACCGTGGGCGATAACCATGACTTATGGTTGATTCACATTCAAATTTTCATCTCCATGAGCACCCACAAGATCTTGTTGTTGCGTATCCTTGTAGCCTCCTTCATGGCCCAGAGCAAAGCATACTTCGTGGCCTCAGGTAAGTCTCTGTCAATTATGGGGAATTTACTATCCCCCAGAAATTCTCCTGCTACGAGCACTATTGACAACAGTAGCCATGCATAGTGGAAGGTTTTACCTTGCTTCTAGGCTTCGTAGCAATTCTATATAAATTCTGTGCAAAGGAATTCGGACCAATCAAACTGGGCCCCTTCCGTACATTGTTCAGCCAGTGTGACCACCAACGTAGGTACCTCATCGGTGTGACACTTGCGCATAACTTTTCCTGTGAGGATTTGGGTTGCTACACATACTGCTTTGTCCTTGATGTTGGAGATGGCGTAGCCCCTCTTCTTCTTTTCTAGCTTGTACTTTTTCTTCATGGCCTCCGCGAGGACCAAATCATTTCCCTTCCCTTCTGATATGGTCGTGGGGTCCTTTCCTTTGTATGGAAGTTGGGAAACACAATGAATCAGGTTTGTTGTGATGGGGATGGGCTCCTCAACCCATAAGTACCCACCATGAACTAGACAGAGCAACTGCCTGATGATGAAAATGGTTATTGGGGCACCGTGGAAATGCGGCACCCATAGTAGGTTTAGCAGCCCAACCTTTTCCACACCATGTAACCACTTATATGGCTCTAATGTTGTCACCACACCCGTGGTGTTCTGCTTCATGAGGTTTCCAGTCTCAAGGTGAGGGAACTTCTCACAGTCAGCGAGGTCCCAATCTTCAAATTTCATAGTCGGCAGGTAGCCCAAGTGCGTGCCTTCAAACATAATGCCATCTGGGAGGAGAGGGATCTAGAATGAACTCTTGGTCTCATCCAGGTCCTTGGGCACTTTGGCCTTCCCTTTTCATTGGGGGACATAGGCAGGTAGTTTATTCACCGAGTGTGCAAGCTGAGTATCTACCTCCTTGGATTCATCTTCTTCTTCTACGATGAGAAGCTCCTGCAAATATTCTTCTTCTTCATATGTTTCTATAGTGGAAGATTTCCCCTTCTCTTCCATCGATAGTTTGTTGCTCAAACTAGTGTCTTTTCGATCTTCTAGTCCAACTAACAAACAACAATAACAAACAAACAAACTATTCGGTCCTCAGTAGAGTCACCATTTTGTTTCCGAGAAAACTAATGTCTTTTCGATCTGCTAGTCCCACTAAGACGGGTAGGTATCTTAGAAACAAACAATTCAAAGCACTTCAAGATTCCCTTTATGTATGATAGATAAGAGAGAAGCAAAGAGGACCAACCTATATCTTCCACATGGCTAGTGTAGCAGCCAGTATGCATCGTACCTTGAGCATGGAGCAGTCTGTATGGTCCATTTTTGGCCAGTTCTGAGTGGTTTTTCAGGTGGAACTTCTGGGAAATTATGTAATCAGTTGACCATGATTCTTTAGGGTATGAAACAACACTTTTAGGGGTTTAAGAGCCCTTCGTTTATCGACATATGTGATTGAGATTGCAGTGCCCAAATATGACTATGACACCTTAGTGAAAAGTAAAATATTTAATCTACTTTTACCGCAAATATGTGGTAGATCATGGGCTTGTTGGCAGGATAAATTGATCTTGCGAACAAGGATGATCTCCCTAGTATTAGAAGATACTCTAGCAACAAACAGAAAAATAAATTCTATCTTTCTCTAGACATATGCGATTCATAAACAAAAACTATAGAGGTGTTTAGACCCTACCTTAAGTCCAACGCTAGTTTGTAGCAGCCATCCTTCAATTGTCCAAAAGAGTTTCCTTTTGAGAACCTGCAATAAAAATCAAGAAAACATGAAATAACACCTGCATAGCTAATATCATAAATCATCTCCATTATAGTGATCAAGGAATCCATAAAATAAACCATAAAACAATAGCTTATTGAGAAAAACAAACTTATTTGTATTAACTTTGAAGTAGAAGAACCTTACAACCTTTTCAGCCTTGATGTTGAACAAGCTCTTCCCAGGGTCTAAAACGAGAATCTCCTTTACTTTGACAAGCCTTACACTCTTCCAAATGAGATCAAAGAGGCATGTAATCTTTCCTCATAAAATCTCAATTAAGAAGACTAAGTTTCAGTAGCATTTCACCTCAAAAATATTCAGCTTTCAACCTCTCAAGTAACCAGCCCAATGCTTCATTTTATAGTGTAGAGGAAGGAGGTTATAGGTCCACCTATGAAGGGATAGAGTCCTCCTTCAAAGGGATAAGCTCCTCACATCAAGGGGTTAGCTCCTTAAGGTATGGGATGCATGAACCTTAAGGGAGAGAACTTGCCACCTCAAGATTCCTTCCAGAAGCTTCTAGAAATGACTCAAAGTGAGTTTTTAAGAATATACTTGTGCCTTTTTAAATTTTACAGGGGTTCGAACCCATAACACAGAGACAAAGTGGTCAGGTGTGCAGGAGACATGACCATTAGGTGTGGGACCGTAGGTAATGCTAAGATAAAGTGCAGAACTAGAGTTTTATAGACATTTGAGGGTTTTCTCTTATTTTCAAGGCTTGATATGAGGAACTGAGGCTTAAGACTTGCAAAGGAGGAAAGTATGAATGGTAATGGATTCACACAGATTGCAGAATGCCAAGGTGACAATTTTTTGTGCAGTAGATTTTCCCCTAATGTGCGAAGTCTGTAATAGATGAAGATAGAGTTTGTCATCTATGAAGAGTGAAGTACGTTATCATTTCAAGGATCATCCTATGGACACCCTAGTTGGAACTTGTAAAAACATTCAATGCAAAATATATATGTGAACATATCATCGCTGGGGTAGGCATTCCCATACTCAGATTAAAACTGACTAGAAAAATAACTAAACTGTCTTGATACAGGAATTATTTTGTAATACATCACGAGTATAGACATATGTAGACATAGTATGGGTGCATCCATCTATTTATGAATAGTCCACTGTATAATGAATAACAAAATTCCTCGTAGCCTAGATGGTAGAAACTAGATCCAGGGTCTTGATTTTTGCTTCTCGAACTAGTATGATTCTATCCATGTGAATGAATGTGTCGAAGTTGAACATGGTAGAAACCACTTGATTAGCAATCAATGATGTGAACTGTTAACAAGTGTGAGAGAAACTACCAGTAATTTCAATGGCTCTCAAAGTACTCAATATAATCCATGAAATGTGAATAAATGAGATGATGTCTAACATGTCAGAGAATCCTTTGATCGAAGGTCAATGATGCAACCTATCGTCGAAGGCGAGAAACCTACCATTAGGGCATGCAGATTCCAAGGTGATGACGCTTTCTAGATCATCTTTCTAGATAATGAGCTGAAGTTGATAGAAAGCGATCTGCTGTAGGCAAGCCCACAACACAAAATCATAGATCAGGTTTTGAAGAAATATATTGGCAAGGACTAACTTAGGGATGGTCAAAATGGATGACAGATATTTTGCAGATGAATGGTTTATTTCAACTGACCTCTTGAACACATAACGACACTGTAGATGGTTTGTTGACAATTGACCCAAAGCTATACCCAGAAACCAGCTGAAGACTTTCAATATGGTTTGATTAACTATTAGGCAAAGGATTTTCCAACCCAGGTGAACAAAAAGTGTTGTGTTCAAGAGTGGTTAATGGCTTTTCTAAAACACAAAGTGTAACAAACAAGTTCATTTTTCTCTCTTTTCCCCCACCATTTCTGGCAAGTACCTCTTTATTTTTTACAATCTTGAGGAGGATAACATTTGCTTGTTTATAAGCTCACCCTTTAGATGAGTCCAACTTATTTTAAAATTCGAACCCTAAGAAGGAGTGGTTTGTTCCTGTTTAAAATTGAACAGGTCTTTACTGTTAAATTTTAATGAGTCTGGTATAGGAAAAACTTGGTGTCTTTCAATTTTAGGGAGTCAAAAGAAAAACTTAAGAAAACTCCATGGGGGTACTTTTTCGTAAAATAGTCCCTCAGGTTTGAAAAAGGATAAAATAATATAGGATGGATGACATTTCCAATACTTTAATGAGCTGGAAAGGATAAGCGCTCGACAATCTTTTCATCTTTAGCGAGTCTGAAAAGAGTTTAAAGAGGAGTCTAGTCTCGTCATGGTGACAAGTCTAATGTCGTTAGGGTCTAACGAGTCCAACATAGGTAAAACTCAGAGTCTTTTTCATGTTTAGAGAGTTTGAAAAAGACACGGAAAAGAAAACTCTAGAGCGGTCCTTTTTTGTAAATTTGTGTCCCTCGAGCCTGAAAAAGTATAAAATAATACTTGAGAGAACTGCTTGACCATTATGATCAAGGAGTACTTTTCATAATTAGTTGCTCTATTCTGAGAAAGTAAAAAATTCATTGAAGACACGTCATTTTATAACCAGTATCAAACTTGAAATGACAAAAGTCTGGTGATATTTTCATGTTTATATGGTAATAAAAGAGCTGTAAGTGGACTACCTTTTTAACTTTGTTTAATGAGTTTAAAAGGGAAAAAACTCGGCAATCTTTTCATAGTTTACGAGTCAGAAAAGAGCTTAAAGAGGACTCATCCTAGAGGAACGAGTGGTATAAAGGGTAGCAATTGGTTCCAGTAATGGTGGAACTACTCAAAACATGTAATGGTTAAGAGGTTGGCTAATAAAACCACTCATCACTGTGGTCCCTCAGGAAAGGGAAAACAACCAAGTGAAAGCATATGGTCGGCCAAAGAGATGGTGGCAATGGAACGAAAACAACCAAGGCTCATCTAGTAGAATTTAATGGATAAAAACGGTAATCACGAGATGTGAATCGAGTATGGGTTCATTTTTACACAAGCTTGAACCATAGAGAACTCTGCTTGGATTCAGTTTCATGTTTACACAATCTTGAAATGAAAAACTATGCTTGTTATAAGTTTGCATTCCCCTAGCATAATGACTCAAATCAAGGTACATGCCCCCCAACCTTCATTGCATTCAACCAGGTGGATGGAATGAAGGTTCACTTTCGAGATCTTGGAAAGACTCGACTTGGAAAGGGAGTTGTTTCATTTTTAGGTGAGGTTGACACAGTAGAAGAACTATCCTCAAAAACCCTTGTTTCATTTTTTGACGAGCTCGACACAAGACAAGGAAATATTCTCATGACTCCAAAAAGATTAAAATGCAGAGGAGGGATGGCGCTTACCCTTACTTTAACGAGCTGGAAAGGCCAGTAGCTCGGCAATCTTTTCATATTTGGCGAGTCTAAAAAGAGCTTAAAAGAGACTTGTTTTTTAGGAATGAGTGATGTTTTCGGGTAGCAAACAGTTCTAGGTAAGTTTTGAACTTCTCAAACATGGTAGTGTGAAGAGGGTGGCTAACAAGATCACTCATCGCAGCTGTTCCTCAAAAGGGTAAACAATCAAGCGGAAGCGTATGATCAGCCAAAAGAACGGAGGTTATAGTAAGAACACAACCAAGGCTTGAAAGGCTGATAGCGTGGAAATCACAGATGTCGTTTACTGAAGGTAGGTTTATTTTTTAAATGAGCTTGAACCTTGCGTTAACATATGCTCAGTGGCGGGTTTATTTTTTAATGAGCTTCAACCTTGCGGAAACATTGCTCATAGCCTGGTTTATTTTTTAATGAGCTTGAACCATGCGACAACATATGCTCAGCTAGTTCGCTTGCCCCCAACATGATGAAAAGGAGAGTCTCTTGTAACCAGATGGAAATCACTCTGGTGAAGCAGGACGACTTCGTCCAGAATAGACAAAGGTGAATGGTGTGACAGACCAATCACATAACCTACAAGGAAACTTATCTTTACAACTAGGTGTATGCCCCCCAAGCTTCATTACATTCACCAGACTACTCATGGTTATCAGGTGGATGGAATGAACGTTATTTTACGAGATCAAGTGAAAGACTTGACTGGAATTTTATGAGATCTAATATAAGACTCAACTTGGAATTTTGCTCCAGTGGTCCTCGTTTTACAGTATTTGATAGAAAATAAAAAATTAAAGGATGATTAAGGTCGCTTGAATAATATTCATTGTTATCTTGAATGTGGGAACGATGGTGGTAATCTTCCCATGGCATCTCTCCTATCATCATCGACTGAATGATTCCTTCGTCTGTAGAATGTATACGAGACCAAGGATCGGAAGAGGTACTATACTCTAAAGACCTATCTATCCAAACACTCGTTGAGTGTTGATTTGGGTTCACCGCCCAGGCCCAAAAAATTGATCGCTACAAAGATTCTATGGGGTTTGGCGGAAACACCTGTCGATGATCCACACTATCAAAATGGTCAGAGTTCTTCTTAATCTTTGATGATGTAGAAGATATCATATGATAGGTTTCCACTGTGGCCACTTCCGCCAGATTATTCGGTGGCGGGAGGGAAAAAGTACCCATTAAGGCAAGGTCTTTTAGGAGACCTACTCTGACATTTTGAAGCCACTGAGAACTTCCATAGATCAATGGAATGCTTCCCATAGCTTGTGAACTATTGGGGAAAAAGGTTAGTTAGTCAATGATTGTAATTCCGCCTTGGAGGGGAAATGCAATCTTTCTAAAATATGTTGACACAACAACAACCATAGCGTAAATCCAGGACCTTCCTAGTAAGATATTGTAGTCGAGGTTTCCATCAATGACCTCGACTTCAATTTCTACCGTTTTTCTCCCCAGTTCAACTTGCAAGTTACTTAATCTCCCATATGGTGTGTATGTTCTTCCATCGAACACCTTTAACGTCATTGATGATCATGACAAGGGTGGTGAGCCTAAATCTTTCCAGCAACTCATCGACATAATACAGGTATATGCCCCCTCATCAATGATTGTTCGATGAACAATTTTGCTGATGATTTTTACCTGTATAAGGAAAGTGAGTTGGGCCACTAATTGAGGTTCATATTCTTTATGGTTAAAGGCCACAAGATTGGAATCCACTAGGTCAATCCCACCTATTTCTGATAACAAAGCCTATTTTTGGGAGGGGAAATTCTGCAATACTTCAAGTATCGACATAGTGGAGGGAAATTGCGCCAGATCCTCCACTATATTATAATTCTGTGTTGCTTGGGCACGAGGTTTAAATGTCAATTTATGTACTACTTCCCTTTGGCAGCTTTATAGTTAATTTAGGAATGATGGGTGGCACCACTTCTAATGAAGTTGTTGTCGAACTACTGGGTTGATTTGTAGCCTTCTTGTTCGACATCTATGGATTCCCATAATCTTTTTTCCTTGTTGATATCAAAGCATTATTTTTCTGTTTCGATATGGATAACATAAGCACTTGGGATTTGGAAGCATGATCGATGGCAACCAAGTTAGTTTCTAGGTTTGGAAATGGATTATTCAACACCACTGAGGTAGTTGAAGTCTTTAAAAATTTTGCAACCTCAGCTCGATGTGGACAATCTCTCGTGAAATGCTCATCGTTACATATTAAACATGGATAACAAGGTTTTTGTTTTCCAGCATGGTTTTCGGAAGATTTTTCAGGAGTTGAATTTTCCTGTTTCTTCTTATTATTTTCGCCTTTCTTCTTGCCCCCTAGTTGCTTTGGTTATTTTCCCTTGTCATATGACATGGCATTAACCTCCAAGGCAAGAAGTTTGTCATTTTCTTTTTGACTAGAAACTGCAAGGGATTTACCAGATGGAGCCTTTGAAGTTTGTGTACTTGAGGTACTGATCACACCATCATCGGCATAAGAGTCCTTGTTTGATTTAGGAGGGGGAGGAATGGAAAACTCTGGTCTAGGAGTGTCAGGAATTTTTTCGTAGAGCGTGCCAAACTGAGTATAGATCAAGTCTAAATATTGTACACGAATAATGAGTTGCTCTTCAGTGACAACTCCTCCTTTCGCCACATCTTCAGTAATAGAAGGTAATAATGACTTAATAAACCACTTAGCTAGAAACTGATTAGGAACATACGTCTTTACCATTCGATGACGACATCACCACTCATGAATATGATAAGATATGTGAGTGGTTGTTGTCTGTTTAAAGTTGGTAAGGAGTTTTGTTCCCATTTCATACCTTATGGGTAGCTGATAGTGGGTTAAAAAGGTAGTGGCAAGGGTGATGAAGTTATCAAATGAGGCTCTAGGCAATTCAATATACCATTTTGCTACCAGACCAGTTAGCATTCGCGGAAAAAGGCGAAGGGTGTGTCACGCGGAATGAGTCGAGGTTGCGGACAAGATCGACCTTCCTAGTATCTAAAGATATCTAGTGACAAGAAAGCCAATAAAAAACTATCTTTCTCTAAATATGCAAGTAAAACAAAGGCAAACAAGTGTTTTAGGCCTACCTTGGGTCCAATGCAAGTTTGTGGAAGCCTCGCTCCCTCACTCCGAATGAGCTTCCTTGAAGTGTAATTCTGCAAACACAAACAAGCAAATCAAATTAAATAGCACCTGAAAATCCAATATCATAAAGCATATTCATCATAATGATCAAGGAGATTATGAAACAAACCACATAAGACAATTTGTTGAGAAAAATGAATCTGATTGTATTAATTCAAATGAAGAAGAACTTTACAACCTGTGCCTTGATGCTGTACAAGCTCCTCCCAGGGTCTGATAAGAAGTTTCCTCTACTTTGACAAGTTTCACTCACTTCCCAATGAAACCAAAAGGTATGTGATCTCTCCTCTCAAGTTTAACTAGGAAGTCCCAATTCCATCAGCATTTTCCCTCAAAATGTTCAGCTTCTAACCTCCCTAGCAACTGACCCAATGCCTTAATTTATAGTGCAATGGAGGGAAGTTACTAGGTCCTCCTTCAAAGGGATAAAGCCATCCTTCAAAGGGATAGCTCCTCTTATCAAGGGATTAGCTCCTTCTCTTTTGGGATGCATGAACCACCTTGGAGCGAACAATCCATGTCAAAAGTCCTTCTAGAAACATCTAGAATTAACCCAAAAGTGAGTTTTTTAGGATAAACTTGCACCTTTTGACTTTTACAGGGGTACGCACCCACCCATTTATAGATAGAGTGTGTAGATACGCAGGTAATATGAACAAAGGGTGCGGGCCCACAGGAAAAAGTGAGAGAAAGTGCGAAACCAGAGTAATATTGATTTTCAATGTCTTTCTCTCATTTGCAAAGCTTGACATGAAGAGCTAAGGTCCGAGACTTGCTTAGGAGGCCAGTATAAGTGATGATAGACCCATACTGACTGCAAATAGTCATGGTGACGATATTTTTGTGTAACATAGTCTACACAAATCCGCCATTTACCATTCTTTTTTTGGACAATGACTAGCATGGATACCCACTGGCTATCCGAGATTGGGTAAATAAATCCTGCATCCAATAACTTCTAAAGCTCCTCCTTGAAAATTTTCTTCAAGGTAGGGCTCATCCTCCTTTGAGGTTGTCTTACAGGTTGACAATCGTCTTTGATGTAAATATGATGAGTACATAAATCGGCAGGGATACCTTTCATATCAGTGTAATCCCAGGCGAAATCTTCTTTCTTTTCCCAAAGGATCTTAAGGAGTTGTTCCATCCAGGCTAGTGAAATATTTGGGTTGATATTAAATGTCTTCCCTCGCTCAATCTCCACTAGTATGTTGTCAAAAAGTGTTGTTACAGGTATGTCTTCACCTTCAGTTTCCGATCCGATAGTTTCCTGTATCTCACAACTCATGACTGATTCCAAAAGCTATTGAGTTGGATTTGCAAAAACATGCGGGCTACTAATAAAAGTGCTGATAGTATCATCATCTATCACATTCTTAAAGCAGATGGCTTGCCCCATAATAAGCACTAGCTGAAGTTCCAGCTATTCAATTTCGACCCCATCCAAATACAAAGATTTCTGCTTGGGATTTTTCTGCGAGCTAGGTTTTGCAAGGGGATAAAGAATAATAATTTTCATATTTTCCTCATTAGAAATTATTATGTTTCCTGATCGACATATGATGTAGGCATCTGCAGTTGCAAGCAATGACCATCCTAAAATAACGGGTTGACCACCAGCTGGGGACTACGTATGCAAGACTAGGAGATCAACGGGGTAGCGCCAAGAGTCCACTAAAATCGTTATGTCTTCTAATTTCCCTATTGGTTTGATTGTAGATTTGTCAGCTAATTCTAAGACTGTAGGGGTTGGATTGAGGTCACACAATCCCAATGTAAGCATGGTTTCGGAAGTGATTAAATTAATTGTAATGCCCAGATCTACCAGTACATTCGGAATATCTACCCCATTAATCTGAACTTTTAGAATTGGGTTCCTAAGATCCCCATATTTTACAGGCATAGCCTTTCCGAGCATAATGTCTGATAATCTCCCCATAACATGAATTGTAAGTGGATCTTTTGTTTTCTTCCCAGGTCCCTTGGAATAATATTTTCTGATAGTTTTAGTGTAAATAGGTACATCTTTCATAGCCTGAAGTACGGGGATTTTGACAAACAAATTCTGCAATTCTCCTAAAAGATCAAATTCCAGTTGAGGGACTAGTTTGCTCAAGGCTAATCATTCTGGATAAAGAGGATTGGTTTGACAGGCCTGAATAATAGGTAAATGAGAAGGAGAACGTTCCACAGATGGTTGGGTTGTCTCATCCCTGACTGCTTGAGACTCTAGATTCTCATCATCAAGATGTTCAACAATAACAAGCGATGTAGAAGTGTTTACTACCCGGTTAGATAGCAGATTTATCTCATTAAAACCCGCGGTAGAAATGTTACATGAATGAAGGTTGAGGGTGTCTGCTTGCTTAGTGCCCTTATTGTTTGGATTTTGGTTTGGCTAAATAAGAAGTTGAGGCCAGAGAGGAGGATTATTAGAGGGGATGTTAGAGGGAAGTTGTAACTGCTATTGCTATGTAGGTTGAGGAAATTGAGCAGCAGGGGGAACAAGACTACGCCAACTTTGAGACCATGAAGAACTTGAATTAGGTTGAGGACACCATGGTTTCCACAATTGGTATTGATAATACTAAGGCCAAAAAGGAATTGACTAAGGATTCATGTTATAATACTGAAAAGCATCCTGAGATGTACGTGGATTTCGGCCTGATGACCGTGACTGCCATGGTTTCTTGGACCCCATGAAGCATAGTTGAGCTCATTCTTCATTTCTTCCCTGAAATACTGCTTTTAGTGTCGGAAGCGATGGACGTGCACCGTTGGAGTGGTTCTGCTCACAGATAGCACATGTTTCTATAGTGTCTAGTGGACACTCCTTCAATGGGTGTTTCTTTCTACATCGTGGGTAGAAAATAGCCATCGTTATTTCAACCTCCATCTGCTTCTGCTTTGTATGTAATTTGTCCATCTGGGAGGATAATGTACTAGGATATCAATTTTCAAATTATCTAGCAGGTTCCCAATTTCCGATTTTGTGATTCCCCTGCCTGATGCTTTGAAAGTTCAGATTCCTTGTTTATTCCTTACATCTCATCTTAAACATTGAATGCAGAGTTCAAAAATGGTGTCAAAGTCTTCCTTAGATATATCCCATTTTCCTACTATGTTTAACAGCTCCAAATACTTTTCCCTTAGGGCCTGGAGAAAAATATTTTTCAAAATATCCTTATCCAGGTCAATGTGCCTAGACCTCTGGAGAGTGACCTTAAAGCGCTCTACACAATCCTCCATATTTTCATCCTCCTTCTACATAAACTTGAAAATTTCTTCCTTAATGTCTCGAGATTTATAGTAATCCTGATATTTCTATACGAAGGTCTTCTTCATCTCATCCCAAGTAGAAATGGTTTTCCCTCCAAAACCCATGAACCATCACAACACTGTCCCTTTTAATGTAGCAGGAAAAATTTTCAACTTTTAAGGTCATGACATAGTCATACCCTCTACAAACGATATGAAACACAAACATGAAAGTTTCTGGATCCCCCATGGAAAGCCCATGGAAGTTTGGCAGTGCGGTCAGTAGAATAGGATTCAATGGTGCATCACCCATAATTCCCCCAATTGGGAAATTAGTTGAAAATGTTGCGGGCACCATAAATATCCTCCAATACTCACTTTGTACTTCAACAGGTTCTTGTTGTGTAACAACTGGTGGTTGTGAAGATTTGACAACACTCCCTTGATCACAAGGTGAAGAGAATCCTCTGAGGCTTCCTTCTTCAATCCTTGAGTGGATTTCTTCTTCTGACCCTCTCCTGGCTGTCGCCTCCCTATCTAATACCAAAGGAAGTGTCTCTGCTTTCTCTGATTCCCTGTTTCATGTTTTTCCTACAACTATTGAAAGGGATACTTCCACCTCTGGAGGCTGTATACGTTGTTCCACATAATGTCCTTCGGATCTTGTTGGAACCCTCACCCTATAGCAGCTCACAAAGAGGCTTCTGATCTAGCTTTTGTAATAATTTCCTAGATATAGGTATTTCTCCCCAAATCCTTCCTTTCTTGCCTTTTGGATCCTCATTTACCCCTCTTATTTGAACCCTTGTTCATACATTTATTGGAAATAAAACATTAAAAATTTCACATCTCAAGACCTGGAGGAGGGCGAGGAAACTCTTTTAACTCCCTAGGACAAGAGGATGATTTAAAAACAATAAATCAACAGGAAAAACTAAAGCTCAGGAACTGGAGTAGGGTGAGGAAACTCTTTCCCTCCCCCAAATGAGAGAGTGGCCCCTATCGAAAGGAAAACGAAAAAAAAAAAAAAAAAAACAACTAAGGCTCAAGATCTCGTGTAGGGTAACAATTCCCTCCCCAGAATGAGAGATTGGTTTCTACAGAATCAACAAAACAAAAAAAAAAACAAAAAAAAAACACTACGCTCAGGACTCAGAGCAGGGCAATAAATTCCCTCCCTAAGATGAGAGATTGATCCATAGATCAGTGTAGATCGTTTTCTTGCACCTTGTTAGCCTCCCCGACAATGACACCAAAATGTTGGTGTCCGAGTGTGAAATCCTATTCAACCCCTTTCCACATTTAATTTATCAATCCAGGTGTGTAATTTGTTTCAAGGCAAAGCGCAAAATATACGCAGGTAGCAATGCCACAATCAATCACTAATCTTAGATTCAGGAACAAAGTTAACGAAAGAGTCACTGTGACAGAAATTGAGAATGAATTACAAAACTATAAAAAGCATTCACAACAATTAACTAAAATATTGTAACAACAATCAAATTAGCTCAACACATATGAAATATCTACACACGAAAATAACGCAACACCTGATCCAAAGAGTGGGCCCAACTCTCTCACTAGGGCTACGATGGATTCACAACTTATAGAAAGAATAGAAAAATAAATTGCATTCAATTAACTTAAACAATCTTCTGTTATAATCCCAATCTCTTGCACGGCTAACCCCAATTCACATCATTGAAACCCTTCTTATACAATACACAGAGAAAATTGTTTCTCAATATGGCAACTAATGTTATATCATTATATAATCATTACAACGGCCAACTAGTTGCCAAGAGAAAGACAAGAAAGGTCTGGAATAGGCCTGGAATCCATTATGTTGTTACAGCGCTTGTTGATATGATACTGAAAACTTGGAATCGCTTCTGTGTTTTGCACCCGTAACCTTTGACCACCAGATCTGCGGAAATAGCAATATTAGTAACTTGCATAGGCAAATTCTCCATAATTATTAATTCATTAATTAAACAGTCCGTGAAAGCAATCGAAGACAGTTTACCTTATGCGTTTAGAGCGATTAGTGAATATAAGTGATATAAAGTAGTGAGAGAGAGAGTAAAAATGGAGGGAAAAAATATGCAAGTTTGGCACCTGATAGAAATTCTAATAAAATTGTTAAAGGTTAAGTTCATAATTTCTCCATAAACTCAAGGAGATAAATAAAGGTTTCTATTAATATCTTTCAACTAATTGAGGTACGCTATTGTTTGATGTCTCATTTTCTAAATTTAAAAGGGCATTATAGAAACAAATATTTTGTAATGACCCTCCTTTTCGATTAAGTCTTGTTGTAACTTTTTCTTATATATTTCGTTATAGGTGATTTTTTTGGCTAATATGTTATCTTTGCAATCTTGGGACAGATTTACCGTGTTACCTTTAGTCAGTGAAGATGTTATCAAAGATATTTCCTCAGCTTTTCAACTAATTTTATGTTATTTGTTGACTGACCATTGGGCCTGAAGATGAGTCTAATTACTATTTTTTGTAAAAATATAGTTTTATAATTATAGTGGGTTTCTTATTTAGGAAAAACAATGATTATATAAAATCCTCGTTTTTAAGAGAGGAGGGATTCCCAGGAGGGTGAAAGAGAACTATACTTTTTGAACATAGTGATGTTGTTATCTCTGACTGGGGACCTAATTTTTATTGCAAGTGTTTAATGTGGTTTGATTCCATCTACTGCTTGTTTTATTATGCTTCCATGGTCATAATTTAATTTTGTTATATCTTGTGCTTAATGGAATACTATGTTGTTTGCCCAGTGATTTGATTCTCAAGAAAAAAAATTCTTAATTTCATTACTTTGTTGGTGTTTTTACGCTTATTTAGATTCGTACTTTTATTTTTAAAGATCAATTATTCTTCTTAAGTAATTTGAATTCTAGTGAAAATAGATTGATTCTTGGTTTTGACTTACTTGGACTGAGATGAAGATAATTTAAGGTCATCCCAATATCAAAATCTGATGCACAGTTAGTTTCAGTGAACGATAACTATTCATTTCATCTTGATACTGAGTCAATTTTTGGTTGGTTTTATCCATCAATAGTTTATGAAACTATGAGAAGCATCTTGTATGTTATCATTGTTTTCCTCTTCCTCTTTCTTTTAGAACAAATCTTGGCCAAGTATAGATTAAGTTATAGGAAATATAGTCAAATTTATTTCTTTTCTTATTCTGAAGTAAATTTGTAATGGGAACAAATTTATACTATGTTAAACCTACAGTGCGAGTCTCTTGCATTATTATAGTTTCTCGTACTGTATTTAATTTCGTTAAGGAAAGGGATAAATATTTTTATGTTTTATTCTGTTAGGAGTAATACTTTATTATGCTTCAAGGATAATTATTTATCTTTTCAAAAAAATATTTTCTTTCTTCTAAGCTAGTTTCATTTATGTTCTATCTCAATTCATTTATTGTACTATATCATTGTAAATTGTTGTAAAATATTATAACTTTGTAAAAATAGTTATTGTATCATGAATTTTAATTCTAATTTATAAATGGAATATATAAAATATAATTCTTCACATGTTATGAGTTTTAGAATACTTTGAACCATACTCAAGTATTAGTTTACATAAAACATAGTTTATGATAACTTTCAGTGTAGTTTTGTTTAGGTTAGCTTTTCCCAACATTCTTCTTCATAGGAGGAGTCCAAAGGGAAATGGAGCCTTGAAACCTATTGAGAATGACCATCCCAAATAGTTGGGGTTGTGTGAAGAGCCTTGGTATGGGTCATTTCTCCTTTTTTGACTAGGTGTGCTAACGCCCGCATCAACAATAGCACAATCTGAGCTTTGGTTCTTCCATTGTCATTGTTGAATGTTCCTTTTCTAGTGACGTGTGTAGATGCATTTTTACCAAGTTTTACTTTTCCATATCAATTTCTTTTATGCTAATGAATTTACTCTGATCTCTTGTCATTTTCCTTGAGCAACCACTATCAACGTACCATTTTTTTTCTTTCTTTAGGGGATATAGAATGAGGCCACACTTATTTTCCTTCTCTTCCATATTTTGAGAGAGATTTTATTTATTTATTTTTTATTTATTTATTTATTTATTTATTTATTTTATCTTATAATCCCTTATTTCTATCCAAAATTATGACATAAAAATAATTTGATGTGACTTTGTAAAGGGTTTATCCCATAATCACAATCAATGACCTTATGAACAATTTCATAGCATAAAAAATAGTAACCATAAAATAATTTGTGTTTTCCTCTTATTGCTTGCTTTGAGCTAAGCTTCTTCCTGAATTCCCTTGGCTGATAGCCTTTCTATATTCACCACTTTCTTGAGATGATCAATTATGTCATTTTTCTCCTTTAGTTGCCTCTCTGTTTCTCCTAGTTTCTTCTTGATTTCATCAAATTTTCATTATTTCCCTTAACCTCCTTCATCTCAAATTCCAAAAGAATAATTAATGATGAATCTAAGTCAATATCGATTTGATCCATATTCTAGTAGTAAATTGTTCTTAAACATGAGCTGATTGAATACCACTTGTTTTCCTAAAGGTCATGTTGTCACTACTACAACACGCTCCAAAATTTCGCTACATTTGAATTTTGGAGCCAATTATTATTGTCAAACGTAGAGGTGTATTAATCACCAAATGGTGTTTCATGTTATTCTATGTATTTAAAGTGTCTTTGGATGGTATCAAGTGTCGTTTTATTGGTCAGAACATTGTTTAGTGCATTTTTTGGTCATAACATATTTTTTGTCATAAAATGACACTTTTGGGTCGTAGTCGCACTCACTACACATGTTGTATTTGGGGAATGTGTACAAAGTGGTGTTTCACTGACTATTTACCATGTTAAAGTTTCTCTAATTTTAATTGACGAGTTAGTGTGCGTTACACTTGGTTCTATGTCTAAACTCATCATGTTCACCCTTCACCCCATTTCTCAGACTTAGACAAATTTTCGGATCAAAGTGAACTCATTAAGGCTAAGACCACACATTTTCACTCTGAAGACTTCATGGGGAATATTTTTTTGTTTGGAAGTGCTCCAAGCACCCTACAACAGAACAAAGTGCACTCCTGAACCCTCTTCCCCTTGCCATACTCTGAACTGCTCCCTCCTCAGACCAAGCCTTCCTTCAGCACACTCATTCAACTCAAAGAAGTGTGCCCTCCTTGGGTGCATAGGTACACCCTGAAGGCCTTAAGCTTCACCCTTCAGCCTTCCCTTATGTTACATGCACCCTTTTAGACTATTTGAGCACATAAGTGCACACCAAAGGCATGAATCACTGACATTCAGCCTTCATGATTGTGTCTCGTGCCCTCCTAGTCCTCTTGGGCACATGAGTGCATCTTGAAGGCCTGAAGCCTTCCTCCTTCAACCTTTAGGAGTGTCCCCTGCACCCTCCATCCCCCCCTTGAGTGCACAACGCACTTGTGAAGCCCCAAGCTATCCCCATCGTCCTACAAACTTGTGCCATGTGCCCTACCGTTACTATCTTCTTCCTCTAAGTGCATGAGTGCATTTCGAAGCCCTGAAGTCTCTCTTCATCATCCCTTCAGCCTTTCAAAGTACACCCATGTGCCAAAAAGCCCCTTTTTTCCCTCTTAAGCACACCAGAAAGGAATGAAAAAAAAAACATGCATGAAAAATGGTAGAATATGAGATTTTCAAGTTAATGGTTGCTCGCCATGAGTGATTTGTAGATATAGGTATTTTAGAAATATTTTCGAAATCACATATGAGGAATATTTGGAAAAGAGAGAAAACAAAGGAAGCTCGGAATGAACGAAGAACACACTTGAATCTTGATGATCAAAGCAACCCAAAATACTCCATTAAATCAAAGACCCTTTAGAGGGTATAGGAATCAACGATCGAAGCTGATTGAAGAACAAAGATACAATTGGAAGTGATGTCACCATTGGAGAAATTTCATGTCATTAGTCACTATTAGTCCTAGTCATCAAGATAGTGACATGTCAAGTCTCATCACATGATGGTTTGGAAGTCGTGATGTATTGTTGTAATCATTGTAAAGACAAATAAGTGGAATTCCAAGAGTTATGTATTAATGAAAGAGTCATGGAAGTGAAAAAGACATGTAATATCAAAATTCATATGTAATTCCAAAATTCATTTGGAATCTGAAAGGTTGTAGAAGTCCAAAGGTCATAAGAAGTTAGAAAGGCAAGAGTCATGAGGATATGAAAGGTCATTTCTCAAGTTATAATTAGATCCTCATTTCTTCCACAAGGCATTAGATAGACAGAGTTAGTACTTTTGGGGAGTAAGTAGTGGCTCTAACGCTCCACTATTGGATCTAGTGGTGCTCATTGCATTTATGTATCTTGGGATTTTCTCTTAATATTGAATCCTTCCAGGTGACCACATTTTCACACATGGATTTTGAATGTCTCTAAGACTATTCTTTGAATGTTTATGGTTCATGTTTTCTTTCATTAGTACTGGATTAATTGAAATATTTTAGTTACTTCGATGCTCCTTGTTGGAAATGTATTGTTATGTTTATAATGATCGTTGCATCCTTGTGAAAAATTTCGCTTGATGTTAGAGGAACTTTCTCTTTCATGCATGTCTCCATTAGGGTAGTACAATTACTTCTCACTTAGAGGCTCACTTAATTCCCTCCCCCCTGCAATCGAAAAACCTTGATACATTGGCAATGAAACATACACAAGTCATACTAGCTTACTCATTCGAAAGGACAATTCCACTTCTCTCTCATGATGATAGCTAAATCCAAGGCATATATTTAAGTAAACAACATTCGGGTCTGTTGGGTTGTGTTATATTCTTCCCACGACTAGCACCCCTAGTTAATCAGGGGGTTAGAGGGGAGGCAGAGCCGCCCCTTCATTGCATCGATTGTGCAATGGGGGGGTCATAGGGGGACAAGTAGCCCCCCTCTACCGGGTCCAGGCCAGCGCCCCGAGGAAATTTTTTTTGGATCCTATATTAGGTGGGGTAAACCTACCTATGATTTTGTGCATTCGTTTCGCACATGGTTTTGGGTACCATGGTTTTCAATCCATGGTATTGGATGCTTTGGCATGTATATATATGTATTGTAACATTGAAAGCAACATAATAAAAAATTAAGCTGGTAGTCCCGGTTTTGGGATCTAGGGGAAAATCTCTGTGTATATTTGTTTTATGTGTTATTCTCTCGCTATTGTTTATTTTCTGTTTTTAGAATTCATATGCAATTAATTTATGTATGGGGTTGAAACCTACATTTGGTATTAGAGCTATTTTGGCTTCAAGGGGATGCCTTTGTTGCTGACGGGTTTCGCTCGGGCCTGTGGTAGACCCTATTCAGTGGGAGATCGCAGGATCGATTCTGGTGGTGAAAGAAGATGGTGAGTAGTGGAAAGATAGAGATCAATAAATTTAATGGTCAGAGTTTTGAGTTGTGGAAACTCAAGATGGAGGATCTATTGGTGGAAAAAGATCAGTGGATCACAGTAGATTCAGGTACTAAACCAATGGGAGTGTCCAATGAAGAATGGAAGAGTTGGAGCGAAAGGCAAAGAGCACAATACAATTGTCATGTGTCTCAGATTCAGTATTGCTGAATGTATCATGGGAAGCTACTGCGAAGTCTTTGTGGGACAAGTTAGGGAATTTGTACCAATTTAAGTCTCTAGTGAATAAAATGTTCCTACAGAAAAAGCTATATAATCTGAGGATGAAATATGGAGACTCGATGACATAACATCTGAATTCATTTAATACTGTGGTAAGTAAGTTATTGTCTGTTGATATTAAAATTTTAGATGAAGATAAGTGCAATAGTTTGTTGTGTTATCTACCATATTCGTGGGATGGTCCGGTTATTGCAATAGGTAGCAATGCAACTGCCTTGCAGTTTGATGAAATAGTTTCATTCTTGCTAACAGAGCAGATGAGATGGAAAAATATGGAGAGCCAAAAAGGTGATGCCTTGTCTATACGAGTACAGTCCCAGAACAGAAGCAAAAATAAGTCATTGAGTGGGAGATCTAAATCTAGAGGGAGATCTAAATCTCCAGGAAAACCTATAAATGTGGTGTGCTGGAAATACAGAAAGGAAGGGAACTACAAAAGGGACTATAAATCTAAATCTCCTGACAAAGGAAAGGGATCTGATGATGCTCTTTGTCCAAAGGAGAAAACCACCTCAGATGAAGGTGGGGATGTGTACTTGGCTTCTTCGAGTACACATGTAGATCATGAGGCATCGTTGATTGACTCAGGTGCATCCTTTCACTTCACTCCCCATAGAGAGTGGATCTGAGAGTATCAGAAATATTATCGTGGTGATGTCTTCTTGGGGGATGACAGGAAGGCTAGAATCGTTGGTTGCGGAAAAGTCAAGTTGAAGTTGCAAGGTGGAAGGGTTAGAAAACTTCCAAGTGTTCTTCATATTCTTGCATTAACTAGAAATCTGATTTTTGTAAGCAAGCTAGATGATGCAGGTGTAAAAATAGTGTTCGAGAAATATACCTGCAAGATGGTTCAAGGAGCACTAGTATTGATGTGGGGAGTTGGGATTGGAACTCTATACAAGTTGCAAGGTAACACTGTTGTTGATGGGTGCAACAATTCTGTGGTTCCTAAAAGTGGAGCAGAAAATCTAGTGGTGTTTGGAGAAAAGAGCATGCTATGGCATCAAAGGCTTGGACATATTGGAGAGAAGGGCCTTTGAATACTTCATGGTAAAGGTATGGTAGAAGGTATGACTAATAGCTCTCTGAATTTTGATTTCTATGAAAATTGTGTATATGGGAAGCAAAATCGGGTGTGTTTCCCCTCTGGTGGTAAGAGGGTGCAATAGATATTAGAGCTTGTGCACAGTGATGTGTTTGGACCTATGAATGTTCCATCACTGGGTAAGTCTGTGTACTATGTATCATTTATAGATGACTTCTCAAGGAATACATGGATATATTTCCTCAACAAGAAATTTGAAGTCTTTGATAGGTTTAAAGAATTTAAGGCTCTAGTGGAAAACCAGACAGAGAAGAAGATAAAGGTGTTGAGGACAGATAACGGTGGAGATTTTTGCAATAAGGAATTTGAAGAATTATGTAAGAAGTGTGGTATAGCATGGCAGAAGACTACTCCATATACACCTAAGGAAAATGGAGTTGCAGAAAGAATGAAAAAGACGTTGATGGAAAGGGCAAGAAGCATGCTTAGTGGTGTCGGGTTAGGACAGGAATTCTGGGCACAGGAAATGGAGACTGCATGTTACCTGGTCAACAGGTCACCTTCATCATTGTTGAAGGATAAGACTCCATAAGAGGTATGGACTGGCAAGAAACCCTTTCTTTCACATCTGAGGGTATTTGGATGTGATTCATATGTACATGTTCCAAAGGAGAAAAGAACAAAGTTGGATAGTAAATCTGAAAAGTTCATCTTTCTTAGGGATAAGGATGGTTTAAAGGGTTATAAGCTTTGGAACCCAGTAACAAGGAAGGTTTTGTACAAATGAGATGTGGTGTTCAGAGGTTAAATATGTTATTAAACATGAAGTCACATCAAAGGAACCTGAGAAGATAGAGTTTGAGCTAAAGGAGGAATAATTAGACTCTATAGTAGAAGAGGAATCAGAAGATGAAGAGCCACAAACTCCGATTGTGAGAAGATCAGTTCGAGAAAGAAGGCAGCCCGAAAGGTATAGTCCATCTGCTTTCTGTTCAAATTTTTTCTTTATCTATTACTGATGATGATCCTAGAATTGTGAAGGAAGCAGTAGATTCAAAGGATGGAAAACTCTAGAAAGAGACCATGGTTGATGAAATGGCATCTTTGAACAAAAATGAAGCTTGGGATCTAGTGGAGTTACTGGCTAGAAGGAAACCCATTGGCATAAAATGGGTATTCAAGAAGAAGACAAATGCAGAAGGATAGGTGGAGAAATAAAAAGCTCGGTTGGAAGAAAAAGGTTATTCCTAGGTGTCGAGAATTGATTTTGGTGATATTTTTTCTCTTGTTGCCAAGGTAGCTTTTATTAGATTGCTTTTATTTGTTGTTGTTGCTTTTGATTTTGAGGTAGAACAGATGGATGTGAAGACATAATTTCTTCACGGGGATCTAGAAGAGGAGATCTACATGAAGAAACCTGAAGGATTTGCGGTGAAGGGTAAGAAATAAATCATATGAAAGTTAAATAAGTCTCTGTATGGGCTAAACAGTCACCAAGGATGTGGTATCAAAAATTTGATACATTTATATGGGGACTTGGCTTCACCAGAAGAAAAGTAGATCACTGTGTGTATTTCAAATTAATTGGTGACCGTGTTATTTATCTGGTCTTGTATGTGGATGACATGTTGCTGGTTGGAAATGACAAAGAAATTATCCGGGATTTGAAGACCCAATTGTCCTCCAAATTCGACATGAAAGATCTTGGTGCTACAAGCTATATTTTGGGCATGGAAATTAGAAGAGATCAGACAAAGAGGAAGCTCTAGTTAAACTAGAGGAAGTATGTCGAGACAATATTGTGGAGGTTTAATATGCAAGATAATAAATCGGTGAAGGTTCCTATTCCTGTAGGTGTAAATTTATCTGTTGAACAATGTCCCAAGACATAAGAAGAGGAAGAGGAGATGTCACGTGTTCCATATCTAAGTGCAGTCGGTAGCCTGATGTATGCGATGGTTTGTACTAGACCAAACATTTCACATGCAGTGGGGGTATTGAGAAGGTTTATGTTAAAACCAGGGAAGGAGCATTGGACAACAATGAAGAGGGTTTTCGGGTATTTGTGTGGCACTAGTGATTATGGTTTGTACTACCAAGGATGACCAGGATTGGACAAAGTGTTGGATATTCATGGCTTTGTTGATGTAGACTGGGCAGGAGATCTAGATCAGAGAAGATCTACACGTGGGTATGTATTTAACCTATTTGGAGGTGCAGTCAATTGGATGAGTAAGAAACAATCTGTAGTGGCACTATCAACTACAAAGGTAGAATACATGGCAGCCATTCATGCAAGCAAGGAATCAATCTGGTTTCAATATTTTGTTCAAGTATGGGGTTAGTAGAGGGAGCTATAAGGATAGACTATGACAGCCAAAGTGAAATTTTCTTGGCAAAGAACACTACTTACTATTCAAAGACAAAGCACATTGATGTTCAGTATCACTTTGTGAGGGTTATGGTAGAAGACAACAAGGTATTGCTGGTAAAGGTTGACGCTTTGAAGAATATTGTAGATGCATTGACAAAATATGTGAGCTCTGAGAAGTTCTCTTGGGGTAGAGAAACAATGGGCGTTGCAGGGATAGATAAATGACTAAGCTCTCCTGTGGTCCCCTATGGAAAGAGAACAACAAGTGGGAGAATGTTGGGCAGTGGGGGGGCTGCAAGGGGTTTGAGGGGGGTGGGTAGCCCCCCTCTACAGGATGTGAGGTAGCCCCCCGGGGAAAAATTTTTTGGACCCTATATTAGGTGGGGCGAACCTACCTATGGTTTTGGGCGCAAGGGTTTTTGGTCCATGGTATTGGATACTTGGACATGTATATATTTGTATTGTAACATTTAAAGGAACATAATGCAAAATCAAGCTGGTAGTCCTGATTTTGGGATCAAGGGGAAAATATCTATGTATATTTGTTTTATGTGTTATTCTCTCGCTATTGTTTATTTTATTTTTTTAGAATTCGTATGCAGTTAATTTATGTATGGGGTTAAAACCTTCAAGGTCATATTCTGGATGGGACTCCTACACCAAATGGTGTGAGGTCTATTTGGGACCTTATATTATGGAGATCCCTTGTATTGGAGTTATCTAAGATCATCAACAAGTCACACTGAGGGGGTGGTGAATTAGTTTAATGTCAATTTTATCATTCACAATATTAATTAATCATACATCCATTTACCAGTGACCATAAACATTACATCATTATTTATCACAATGCATCATCACATAAGGAACATAACAAGAAACAACACAAGAAATCATTGCATCATAAGGATACACAAAGTTTTTAGGTGGAAACCAAAATGGGAGAAAATGACCAACTCTTATTTTACTTCATCTTAAATTCTTTACATTAATTTATAGGCTTTGACTTGTTGGAAGAAACTTCCCCAAAAAATATGCAAGTTTCCACTTTTGGTAGGCTACAACCTAGTTGAGGCACCAACCTCGAAGATGCAAGAAGATGCTCACTATATGCTACAACCTGATTGAGACTACAACCTACTCTAGGCTCCAACCTTAGTAATGAGTAGGCTCCACCATAATTGAGTTTCTAGCCACCTTCTTCAACTTTCTTGTGGACCTCTATTTCATATCAGAAATTGGATTCACTATCATCATAAATTACAAGAACTACATATTAAGATATTTCCACAAACTACAATCAATATTTCTACTTCCATAAACCTTTTCACTATACTAACCATGTCTCTACTACATAACCTGAAACCATTGCACTTCCATACAACCTGCATTGACTTCAATGACCTACATTAGAATGTCATATCACTCACTCATGTTGGTTTTCATATTGCTGCCTATATTTTTCTTTAACCAGAAGAACAATCTAGTCATAAAAACTCTTCTTCAAAACATTTTACTTCATATATCCAAAACACCTCCAACATGTTCATATATCTGCAAAATGAACATACTAGATTTTGGCCATCAAATATGAGTCAAAACAACATTTAAACCCTCTGGTTATATTCATATCTAAATTGTGATTGTCTAGCTTCTTGCGAATCTCAATTTGGACAAACAATGGTCCCAAACCTCATAAAAAACCATAATATACAATATATTAAGTTAATTATCTTATAGAATACCTATTTCTAGTAGCACTTCCGAATTTTGGTGTCGGTCACTGCCAAATGTTAACTATGTCAAGTTGCCTATTGTAGGAATTTACAGGGTAAGTTCCTCAGACAGAACACCAAAAGGACACCGCTCACAAATAGATCACAGATCAATACACCAGTATTTTGACGTGGTTAAAACCCTCAGAGAGGGAAACAGTCCACGACCTGTGCCAACGTGGCCACTACAGGGAATTTATTAATAAAAGAATGAAAATTTACATAAGCTTCTCTCATGCATGGTTAACCTACAAATGACCCTCCATGCGCTTTAAATAGAATTCATCGACCAATCGGGTGTCAAGCCACGGATCAAGTG